>VOPJ01015128.1:0-15075 GCA_014673585.1 Semibalanus balanoides | reverse complement strand
TTTATCAAGATAAAGATCTTTTTTTTGCAGGACACTGACCTTTGATGAACCCAATATTGACCTGGCCTAAGAAAAGTCTCAAATACTTTTGATAGAGCTGGTTAAGAGGAAGCCAACACATGTTTCCACTTGTAACTGCGTTGCATTGTTTTCGAGATATTAGGGGAAGGCAGGGATCCGCCCCTTCCCGTCGGTTCGAAGTTCGCGCGGACCACGTGGGTGCGCTGCATTTTAGCGCAATGGTGGGCATGCTGACATAAACATTTGTATAATAGTAAGCCTAGCTCAGCTGTAAAATGTGTTCACTAATCACTACTGTCGCCGACGATTTGCAGTTTCCTCTGACCTCTGGTTATGGGGCCTGCGACTTTTTTGTTGCTGAAGATGTCAGATCCGTGGTGTAAAGTAGTGAATATCTTATGGAGTTAATTGCAGTCTAGAAGCGTAGAATGAAGAACGCAGATATAGATGAGAAGCTAGTAAAGATGCACAGACATGCTCACAGGAGCCGAGGTTCACCAAGGCCGTATGAGGTTCACAAGTCACGGTCCGGCGGCGTTCCTGCCGCATTAGGTTACTGCACCCGGGCAGGTCTATCAGATTCACTAACACCGGCGTGCTCGCGACGCGCGGTGGAGTCACTCGCCGCTGAGAACTGTTCCCGGCGGCTGCCAAAGTCAGACTGAGATAGCCGGTCCGGGCCACCACGAATACCACTAAGCTTTGAACTATATGATTGATTAAAAAATTGATTTGTTGGCATTTTCCCTAGCATATGCACGGAATACTTTACGTCGGAAGCCCTCGTGCCACCAACAAATCAAAAACGGTTATCAGAAGAGCACTGCGACTGTGACCACGAGGAAACGAACCCCGTGCACAAAGCTCGCAGCCAAACGCGACAACCACTACGCCACGGCGGAATCGGGTGTTCCGGTTGCCAATTACGTGCATTTCCGGCGCATTTAACACGATAGTTTTATACAGTTTTAGGTTGTGCATTTGCAATTCTGGGCAAAGTTTTGTGCTGTATCTAACGTGGAAAGCGGTTACCGGACGTTTGTGTTGCATATTTTGTATATATGTGTAAAGTGGGACACATTCCCCTTTTTCTTGGGCAACGTGTCTTAGACTCTGGGATTTTGCCAAATTATATTTTCTCAAACGCTGCCAGGAGAGGCGAAGTGGTTGACGCCTGATTGTCACGTACGCGTGATAAACTATCAATAGTGAGAAATCTCGGGATCTGCGATGAATTGTCTTGTCTAGAGCGTTTCTAATATTCAGAGTGCTTTCAACTGTAGCTGTCATCAATAGTTATAGTCAACTAGGTTGGAGATGTTAAATAGGAAAAGCAACTGTCAACGCTTCACTGCAAATGTTGAATATTAAACTGGCGTGAACAAAACATTAATGCGAATCACGCATTGTGGGCAAGTCATATACATAAAACATATTAAAACCTTACGCAATTCACAATATTGCTAGAAGCTATAATCGCACGGAGGGTCAAGAAGCAGTATTTCTCCGCAGTGGTAAATGCCAAATAACAATAGAGTTATTTGGCACCATCGAACTGGTAAATAACTGCAGCGAACTGGTAAATACAGTAGCCGCGTGTCTGAGAGCTGCTGGTTAGTCAGCAGCCGGCCGTTTCAGGACGAACCTCTGCAAAACAGAACACCCGGCGAAAAATGACCAGCTCTGTCCATATCTGGTTGGGCGTCTCTCTCTCTACATACGTCTACATCAACACTCCCCACTGTCTATGCTCTAAGATCCGCCGTCTATGCTTTATTGCTCTAAGATCCAGCGTCTATGTTCTAAGATGCAGCGTCGCGTTTGGTTGTAGCGAAAGAGGATGGCCACCCGGCCACCTGAGAGCGTCTAGGTTGTAACAGCAGGTGATCAGATCACGTACACCCTGCTAATCCAGCGTCTCCTCGGTCGGAATTGATACGGTCATAACGCGGGCCTCAAAGAAAAGGTCCAGGGAAAACCCAAGAACTTGGCCCCAAACTCCGCACCTGTTTATAGTTAATAGCCGTTTTCACGATGACTTATTTTGCGCGAAATGTTTTAAAACATTTTAAAATGTTTTCAAATGTTTCAGTGGTAGCCGTCTTCACCGATGGGCTAATTTGCGAAAGATGGTTTTAACCCTTCGCCGCATGGGACCGTAGGCGTGGGTTAAAACATTTTTCGCCATTAGTCCATCGTGAAAGCGCTACTACTAAAACATTTTAAAACATTGTAAAATGTTTTAAAACATTTCGCGCAAAATAACACATTGTGAAAACGGCTAATACTTCTAACAGCAAGCACAATATAAAAATAAAACATAATAATTGACCATACGATGCAATTTTGTTGGATGAGGTCGGATAAAAATTCATTAAATATGTTGAACAAGGCAAGAACAAGGCGTTCCCGTCAGCAATGCGCCTGCATCACAGGAAATGAGGCCGCCGCCATATATAGTAAGAGTGATGGTGACAGCAGACATTGGACAACGAGGCTGTTCTGAGGTCGTTCTGCCGAGGCAGAACAACCAGACCTCTGAGATGTTCCGGAACATTGATGTTCCCAATATACATGCGTGTTATTGTTGCGCATTTGGTAGGGCGTAGAGGTAATCAAAGCCAAAACGAATGTTCGCGTGAGGGACTATATCAGAAACTACGGGTGGGACAAACAAAGAAAAAGACAGAGAAATTGATGACAGTGAATAATTTGTGTTTATTATTTCAAGCGAGGTAGTTTGTCGCAGACTAGATTTGAACAGTAACCCAGTGGCGTATTTATTAAATCAGCCAAGGGGCACCAGGGGCTCCCGTACGGATTTTGGACTGGGTGGGCATTTTGGCGAGGCGGGCTTAGATTATGGGGAAAGGGGCACCGGCGGCTCCAGGGGGCTCTTTAGTCGTAAAGAGGGGGGAGCAACATGTTTTGTGAACCTGCCTTTCGCTTCAGTATCATTTCCTCGTGATACACCTACGGTCTAATTGAAATAGCAAAATAGTGCTCCAACCTTTAAAACATCAAATTTCGCGCCTCTCGACGGCGCAATTATTATGTGGTTGTCAATTTCTTCTCAATATCAATACTTGTGACATTTCAGGACAGTTATGTGCATGTTTTTCGTCTAGACTGTACGCCCCTCTGCTATTTTTTGCATCATTTTCTCTGCTTTTGACCGGAGTTCCCGTGGCTCGAACACAAAGAAGTAGCCATGCGTCCGAAACAGGATCAAGCGACCATAGCACGGATACGCGGAACTCTCGCCAGTATTGCCGCAGCAATGATTCCGTGCTAAAACAGTTAAAGGGAATATAGCACCTTTAAAATTAGTTTTTAACTGAGATAGACAGATTGTCGGGTGTACTGAGAAACCTCCAAATATGAAATTTGTCCTTCCAAAACGATTTAGTTGCTGAGTTTCAACGCCCAAACCGGAGGGCATATTTGGACATATTTTAAAAGGACAAATTTCGTGACGTTTCGCATACGTCATAAGTGAGCACTCCACTGTGATTTCCACCGCACTTCGTTTTCGCTATTTGAGCCATCCGCCTGACCTTTAATTTGACCTTGAAGATGACCTTCAGCTGCAAAATGAAGGTCTTATTCGTGATCAGCGTGCCAGTATTGACCATTGGCCGAGGTTTGGACCAGTTCTGAATCCGTCTCTGAATAAGTCGCTGAATAAGTGATAAGTCGCTAACTTCACGGACGCTCACTGTCTCTACTTTTTGGCGTGGATGTGTGGCTTTTAACTTTGCATCATTGATCATTATTGACCTGACGCTGCTGTAATAAACCGTCTTGCATGGAAAGGTGCTGAGATCGTGAATACGAATGCAAAATGACGGGAACACAATAGACCAGCCACACGCCTCCGTAGCTCAGTGGGAGAGCGCCGGTCTTCTGACCTATCTCAGTAGTGGCAGCCTGGGTTCGAGTCGCTTCGGTGCTCGCTATTTACTCCTGACTGGGATGGCCTGCGACCAGTGGCAGCGGTAGCTCTTAAGTTCAGGTGACGTCAGTGAGCGTGGTGGACCGTGTCCAGGTATGTCGGGCACGTACAATTTTCAACTCTAAATTCTGCCGACCAAGAGGAATTGCACGATCGGGTGGTGGGGTCAGGGCCTGCGCAACGGACTCTGCTTAGCGTGGCTCCTGACCTCGGGAATCCATTTATATACAAAACATTCGGACAAAATTGATGAAAAATTGTATTATACTGAACTAAGAAAATACCCCAAATCACACAGTAATGAGGGGTGTCCGTTATTGTCCAGTGCGGCAGTTGTTAGTATAGCAGCGACTGTGCTGTGTAGATCTGGGTAACAGCTACTTAGATAATAATGAATGACTAGAATAATGACTCGAATCCGTAGGTTCTCAATAATATCTGTAATTGACTCATTCCATGCGCATCCAAATGCTTCCAAACAGGAAAAATAGACTACCGATGCCGGAATGGTTCCGATGCTGCTTTTTGGTCACCGACAGGGGACTGGAGATGGCGGATGACCAAAATTTCATAGCTTTCAACTGGGTGGGCAAATTCTCGCCACTGGGTGGACATTTTGGAGCACTGGGTGGACATTTGCCCAACCAGTGTGCATTCAACTTGACAACAGCTGGCGGTTCAAGATTGAGTCCTCCCCGGTGAGGCACTTCCTGTTTTGCTACAAAAAGGTACCAATATCTTGTTCTGTGGGGTTTTTGGCGCCGTCACCTTATTTTGGTATTTGAGCTCTGTACAAAATATATACTTTTTCTGGATAGACAGAAATTCGTTGCAGAAAAAATACTTGAGAAAAATTGTCGAAACACGATATTTTTGTCTCCAAATAAATGCTCAATCACACGAGTATCACGCGATATTCCGTGCAGAATACACATACAAGGTCATAATAACGCTTATCGCATACCAACTCGCAAGGGCATGACCGATAACTATTGAGTGAGGGTCGGCTAAAATGATGAAAATTGTGTCTCTAATTTGTATGCGTGCCTTAGCAGCATGTTTAATGTGCATTGCCATGGTATGGTAGGTATTTAGCTATTTAGCGCCGCGCGCGATGCTTTTCGGATTTGCCCGATAAAACCCATAAATATAGTAAATATAGGTGGTGGGCCATGTAAAGGAATAAGAGGTTAAAAAAATGCATTTAATTCAGTATAACAACGAACCGATGGCAATGACGAGATGGTGGTCACTGATGTAACGCCGCGAAGCGGCGTGCAAATATGAATTTTAGGTAATGGAAAACTACATTTCCATATGGAACCAGACCGTAACTGGAGCCAAGCCTCAGGTACCTTTTTTGCACAGCTCGGTATGATTAAAAATATTTAAATGAACGCAGTTTTTCATATACATTTGCCTCGGATAGCAAGACACGATGACCGGTGGCAGTCAACACTTAATAGTACATATAATAATAATAACAACTGTACAGGTACATGTGTACTAGGGCGGGCCCTTTTTGACCGTTTGCACACGGCACCTTAGCACACAAGAGTTTTAGGTGTCAAATTGCACGCTGAATTACGTCTGGAAGCAAGAAAGAATACATTATTGCTTGAATAATCTTCTGACGACTCGCTATCGCGGCGGAAAGTTTTCAAATTTTTTCCAATTTGCATGTTTAGCGTAGCTTCGGCTCACAGCCACGCCAAATGCTGAGCTGCTGCCAGCCAAAAAAAAATGATCATAGTCATAAAGTTCGATCATGTTTGTATTTTAATGCAATCCGACCGATTCTAGCTCATTCCCTCCATGCATCCGTGGCAAGCAGATCAACGTTTCTTTGGGAAATGAGCGCGTCTTGTAGATGCGCCCATCGCTCCGGTTCATTCTAGGGTTCGCGCGGCATAGTGTACTGAGTCACTATGTTTAAGCTATCTCGGCCAAATGCGTGTCAAATCAGGAAAATAAGGGTGGCTGGTCTTCCAGGACGTGGTATCTTTCGCATTTTTTCACTTTAGGACTACGTGCTCGTGATCACTGCAATTGGCAATGCTGGAGTCGTGGCGAACATTAAATGCAATAACCAGAAGATATCGTCGGTGACCACGTTAGTCGAAGTGTCCAAAAACAACCCACAACCCACACCTACACACGCTGCCTGTGAGTGCATTTCAAGCCCGTCGGAGTAAAGAACCGATTTCCTCCGTCGCTGGCGAGCGTCCCAGTGGCAGCCAGGGTTATTAGCATCCTCCGACTGAAGCTGCTGTACCAGTGCGCCAAAATGCGTGACGTGCGGGTGACGGCAGTTGGGGTGGTGAAGGCGAAGTGCACAGGCGTCTCAACATGTGGGCCGCACTTGTATAGGGCTGGGCTGTCTGGTTCTACAAATGTTTTTATTTATTTGATTTGGACTCAATAGAAATCGTCCTGTCTGAATAGTATGTCGAGAGTAGTGTCATGTCTATGTATTCGTGCCCTGCCGACTCTGCCACTGTGTTCACGTGGTTTGGCGGTGTTAATTCGATGTCCCATATGTAAATGTGGTAACACTGTGCCCACGCTCACCTCTAAGCACTATGCCGCACCATACGTGTTACTACTAGGGGTTGGCGTAATATATTGCTTTGGTGTGGCCCGACCAGGCCGTGGCAACATACAAAAAATGACCCCGGCCCACTAGTCCCTGAGAGGGGATAATTTTTGTATCGTTGAGGTCGTCCAGCTGAGCTATTAGAAATTATAGAGGTGTACTTATACTTGCTAAGTTCGGATCCGCGTGCCTGTCGCCAAGCTGCCACCTGTTTAAAGGAAAACGACACTGGTAGTAGCAATATAGGTGTCGCACACACTCCACCGTTGACCTAGGCGTCATTAATAATAACCCAATTCACATTGCATAAGGCAATTTACCTACAAACCTAATTACACACCTAAACCACCACACCTAAATTAATAACTCTCCACTTAACACACCTAACCTAAACTTACCCTTGGAGTCCAGTTTCAAATATCATATAATAAAAACATTCTATCGTTCTATAAATCTCCAATATGTTGCTACATTTCGGTGATTGTAAATCATTTTTTGGTGGATAAAGTCTCACATCTGTTTTCGGTGATGTGTATTGTAGTATAATTTATTTCACTCTTTGTTTTGCACTACAATACAGACATTCATTAACTATTCAGCAGTTGCCCTATTAGTAAAAATAGTATAAACGGCCAATTGCAAAGTACCTACGTAGGAAAGCTTATACTTGAAACTGCCCTCGATTTTCTTATCTAGTATTATAGTATACGTCTGATAGTAATTTCATATGGGCCCTCTGTACTAGAATCACTAAATCCTCTGACGCTGTCAGTACGCATATCCAATGATGAAAATCAGCAACTAGGGCTCGTGCGTCTGCGTGTCTGGGTCGGGACCAAAAGCCTACTTTACTACTAGATAACTGGTAATATGCTACGACTACATTTTTATCGTCGGAAATATGGGTGAAACTAAATCATGGAAATCAAGAGCTGAAACGCAACTGCTTAAATTTAAAAAAAAAAATGTGAGGTCGATCAAATACATACCGCATTACGTGAACATTGTGATATCGTAGCTGAAGAATACATCTTGTGATTTTTGACGCACACAGTATTTGTCGTTAACGTGATTATCACTTAGTTTTCAACGAATGGCATAGTATCTATTTTTCTTTAGCCTGTCATTTTGCCCCCGGGTACCACACTCAGTAGTGAACATTTGTTTTCCTACCCGACTCGTTGGTTCCATACAGGACAGAACGCTTACCAACGCGCCCTGCCCTGTACAGCTCCCAGGGTCAGAACCAGGGCTGAGCTAGGATCTCTCGACATATATAGTCAGAGCGAGAGCGTGTATCTGAGCCGGTTAGGTACCCATCGTGCAACGCCTAATGTTTGACGTAACTCCCCGTGCGACTCCGCCTCACGAAACCACTGGTGCTACTGCGGTACACCCGCTCCATCGCATGCCTTGTGGACAAACTTGGTTAGCAGAGTGCAGCTTCAAAGGTCGGAACTCAAGCCTGCTGCAACACTGGGCGGCGTCAGCGACGGGAAATCAGTTTTGGCTCGAGCGGATGGAATAGCACATCTCACATTGGCAGCCACGTGTGAAGTGCGGGGTGGGTTGTTTTTGGACACGTCAGACTAATCGTGGTCACATGACATAAATCTTTCCAGTGTTATGCATTTAGTTTTCTCTGTCAGAAAGGACATTGCAATGCCAGTGATCGAGCAGTATCTAAAGTGAAGAACTGCGAATAGATACAATCACTGGTAAGATTCGTAGACTTCCTCTTAATTCCTGAGTATATATGACATTTGGCCAATTAGCATAAACTACGTTGATTACACTAGCGCCACATATGGACTATATTGTTCGTATGGTCGTCCATCTCTACAAACGCGCCTCATTTCCGCTCAATTCACGCAAAAGAATATATCCTGGGTTGCCATCGGATAGATGGAGATGAGCTAGAAAATGCTCGATTGGCATTAAATATACAAAAATGATCGGAAACTTTAATGAACTAATGAGACATTCTAGTTTGTCTGGGCAGCAAGGCAGTGTGGCTGTGAGCGAGCTAAACACATAGGCAAATTTTGAAAAAATTTGACAACTTTCAGTCCCGGCTGATGGAGGCGGTCAGAAGATATCAAAAAATAAATGTAGTTTTTTCTTTGTCTTTTACCTAAATAGTGATTTAAGATCGTGCAATTTGACACCTAAAACTCTTGTGTGCTAAGGTGCCGTGTGCAAACGGTCAAAAAGGGCCCGCCCTAATGTGTACCAAACTGTAACAAACAACTGGTAATGGAGCAAATGGTTTGAAACCAGCAGGACTGAGGCAGAAACACTTTTTCACTCATTAACGGTCCCTGCGGATTTAGAGGAACCTGGGGAGAAATGGCTCTAGGAGATGGTCCTGGCCTAGCCCCACTGTTAGCTTTTCGGTCCAGCAAGCTGGGCACCGCTGAAGCAGCTTCAGGGTGCCAATGTCTGCGTTAATAGGTTCGCGTCACCTTTTTCGGAACTCGGCAGAAATGCTAGCTTAATATGTGATTGAAAATTAATCTGTTATAAAGTGAGTGGGCCCTGGAACAGGAATTACCGTTAAGGAGAGCCTCTGCCAGACACTTAATGGAACTCATTTTCCTAATCTAGATAAGCAATTATGAAACTTGTGTCATGCCACAAAGCGGACCGAAGTTTTTGCTGCTTTTTTGCTCTGGATAGCAGGATTTTGACTGTTGCAAAGGCTATTTTTACGAAAAAGTTATCTTTCCCGTTTTTTGTTTTACTTTCCCAGTTTTCTTTTAAGATCATTGTCTTTCACGTTCAGTGCAGGCAACGAGTGCGGGAAGAGGGCATGCTTGTATTGAATGCCACCCAGATTCCTACGGGGGAATTTGCCCCTGATGCCCCCACTGGATCCGCCAGTGGGGCCACATGTTTTAGTACAATTCACAATTTAGAAATTCAATAATTATACAGACAATACTTATAAAACCGTTTGCATTATATCAGTCAAAAAACAATTGTTATCTTGAAACTTACACACAAATGGTGTCCGTGCCGAATGGATATATCATATTTTGAAGCGCGCCTTCGGAGCCAGGGGGCATGGCTCCATGCCCCCTTAAATATGTCACTGCTGTCAAAGAGATCATATATACATAGAGAGGCCATGCACTTAAATCTGCGGCAATTCAGTTTTTTTTAGTAATAAGTTTCTCCTACATATCCCCTATAAATAGCGGGCGCCGATGCCAATAACATCTTTATCTGAGAAGAATGTGTTTTTTATTAATTTAGTTTAGATTATAAATATTGCCTACAAAACTGTCTTCAACATAAAAGACAGTGACTTAGTACACATTATAAATGAATGATTGAACGATATATGTGTGTCATTGCCTTCATGTGGAGAAGACAGCAGAACACATCACAAAACAGTAAACACACAATCAGAAATTCAGAACACAACACACAATCAGCACGGGCATCGAGATTATTAACCAAATGTGCTTAAAAAAGACCACTGAATTGCCACGAAATCAAGTGCTTCAGCATAGACAGGGCATTTCTATGTATATATGATCTCTATGACTGCTGTAACCTTATGTTGCATTGCTGCGAAGCATGCAGCATTTGCTAAGGAACAAAACTACTCTCAAAACGAATCTGACGTTACTGTTATTATATGACTGCATTTGTATTGGTCCCCACCATTTTATCGAAGCTTCAAACAGTAAGCGGACGAAATGAAGTTTAAATATCGCTCTGCGATCTGCAGCACAGTATCTTTTGTCCCTGCGATCATTGCTCCTCAATCATCTGTTACGTCCGCACTTTTCCCGGGAACGGTAACCATTTCGCTTCCTCCATCACTTCACCTAGCCAGTTGGGTTACTGCAGGAGCACCATGGATTGTTGAGCCGCCTGCTGGTCGTTGAAAAATGTACTCCCTTGCAGACATGTGCCAAGGCAAACAACTAGGATCCAAGATCCACAAGATCCCACGACAAATTTATTTTCCGGGATCCAGGATCCACAGGATCTACGATTTTGTATTATTCATGATTCAAAATCCATAGCATCCCACGAAAAAAAATCCATGATCTAAGATCCACAGGATCCCACGACAAAATGATCCTCCTGGATCCAGGATCCAACAATATCCCAGATCTTGGATCCTAGGGAGCCTGGATCCAGGATTATTATCTTGGCACATTTCTGATCACACATATTATTTCATGTGCCCCCGCAGTGGAGATAAGAGATATCTTTTCTCCAAAGCGTGTGAACCTGAACCGAGCGAACGAAAGGAGCGAGGTTTTTGTCAGGAACACGCGCCGGAAAAGATTCCTATCTTCACGAGGCGAAACATGAAGAAATATAGCACCTTTTTTCCCTCCCCAAATTCAAAAAGATAAAGTCCAAATTCAAAAAGATAAACACCAAATTCAAAAAGATAAACTACGATTTCAAAAAGATAAACACCAATTTCAAAAGCTGAAGTCCAATTTCAAAAAGCTGAAACTCCAATTTCAAAAAGATAAAATGCAATTTCAAAAAGATAAAAACCAATTTCAAAAAGATAAACACCAATTTCAAAAAGGAAAACTCAAATATGAAAAATGAATATCAATGAAAAAACATGAACCCCTATTCAAAATATATATCAAATCGAATTTTAACCCTATTCCTGGAGGGATGAAAAGTATACGAATCTGTAGGGGGGGGCTTGTTCGGCCCCCCTTCAGATCTCCGCTGTCATAAGAGCTAGAAACATGAAACTTGGTGTGTGACTAAGGTCGACAATGAACCCATTTTGTCCAATTTTGGTGACTGGGTCATTATCTTCAAGGTCAAATGACGTCAATCCAAAAAATATTTTTTGTCAAAACATGATATTTTCAGGGAACCTTGCATTATCTGGAACTTGGCAGCTTAGGAGGATCCGAAAAAATAATCACTGTAAAGCGTTGTAATTTCTTTCACCCGTAAGGCTCAGAAATTACTAGGTAATGGTTTGGAACTGTAGAGGTCAACAAAAATGTTAAAAAAACGGTTTTTCAAGCAAATGTTTGTTCGTTGAATAACTTTTTAATTTATAAAGTATTATTTACAGCATTATTTGGTACCATCGTGTTTTTTCAAACATTGCAGTTCGAATCATATCAACTTTGTCAAATCGAAAATTTGACCCCGGTCAAGGTCAAGGTCAAGGTCAGTGACGTAAGTCGGTCAAAATGCATATCAAAGACGCGTATTGACAAGAAAACAGTTTGAGACCTATTGTGAGTCTCTATGATGTTCTTGTCACGAGTTATTGATAAAAAGGTGTTGGTGACCTTGAATGATCTTTCTAAAGGTCACTGACTAAAAAATTCATCCTTTTCATCAAGAAGTGCCTAAGATTACATGATACTGAAATAATTGGATTGATGCAATGTATTAAACCATCGTTTTTCATTTTTAACCATATACTTCGACTCAAGGCGAAGAAACGGGAGGTCAGACCCAGATTAGTAGTTAATAACTACTTATCTGGGTCATATTTACTAAGTTATTGACGCATATTGTTTTACAATTATTGTAAATGCTTATTGTTCATGTTTTTGTTTGTTTTCCGAGCGTGGCGTATCGTTCATTGTTCTGATGTGTTTCTTTTTGCATGGCTCTCGCGTCTGAAAAGCCATCTCATGGACGACTGTTCGAAATCAATACTCATCATTATAATTGGAAACGGTTAGCAGTTGACCTGACATCCAGGTCATCAAATAATTTAGATATCACCCTGAAACTTTCAAACACATACGATTTGCATGTTATTCTCTCCAGCTATGTACCGTGTTTGTTTTAAACGCCTTGAACAATAAAAAATTGCATCCATTTTGTTGAAAAATAAGTTATTTGAAAGATTGTGGACTACAAATTTCAATTTTGATTTTGAATTAGGCCATCTGAAAGAACAATCAATTCTCTACCGATGTCTGCTTTCGTCTAACACTTCTCTTCAAGACACACTCTCCACGAGTACTTAACCATGCAAAATTTTGTGTCAAAAACGGCCGAACACGCCCCCTAAAAACTGTCCTAGAACGCCCTTCCTAATAATTTTTAATTCGGAAAGTACGTCCATTCGATGCACAATGAAATGTTAGGAAAAGCCAGCCAAAGTTTGAAGATTCTGGGTTGAGTTATGAATGGACTGTACGCTAAACCTCAAGGGGGCCGATTCGCCCCCCCCCCCGACAGTAATAGGTTAAAAGGTGAAACGCAATGTTAAAAGGACCGTTAGGCCAAGGTCCGCACAAATATCTAAAAGTTAAATGCATTATTTGGACGAAAACGCAACAGGAACAAGTCGTCTACAAGACACATTCTGCTGCCCACTAATTACTAATTTTACTAATTCGATTCACGCCATTAATTCATTTGATTCAACGACTTGGAAAAGTAGGCAACCTTAAACGCATAACACACATTTGGGAGCAAGTTAGTGATATTTATTCGTCTGAACAACTCATAGCAACTGCAGCAACCACGTCTACCCCCAAAGCAGCAAACCACGTCAGCAAACCACGTCCCCGGTAGCAAACCTGAAACCACGTCTGCCGCGTGGCTGTGGCTCTTTTTGGCCACCCTCAGCTGCGGCATCACGGTCCGGTGGAGTCGGAGGCGGATCAGGTTCCTCATTATTGGTTATATCCATGTCACCATGGATGTTGAAAATAACGTTGTCTTCCGACGATTCAGATATGTCAAAAACTACGTAAATTGGTTTACCAAAATAAAGCTTTCCCAAAAATTACAGACAATGACACAGAATACGGCATCAATGGAAACGAATGAATAAAATGCAATGTTAAATATTATTTAATTTAAAGCTGCAAAAAGTCACGTGAACAATCATACAACTTTTTGTATTGTGACACCTCTTCTTATGTGCAGCTTTTTGTTTAAAGGTACCTCTTAGTGGAATGCATGTGCGTTGTACATAATTCCGATTCTCTGATTATTTTCTGAGTGACACGATCACTGTTCGTTGGATTACCTGAATCACAGCATTGGGCTATTTGCATATCATTGGTTTATTTGAAATTGCATTTTATCCTTTTTCAATTCGCTTTGATTTTTTTTGAAATTGGACCTTCAGCTTTTGAAATTGGACTTAAGCTTTTTGAAATTGGTGTTATCTTTTTTGAAATTGGTGTTTATCTTTTTGAAATTGGGGTTTATCTTTTGCATTTGGAGTAAAAAGGTTGTATATCATTCTAGGTTAGAGTTTTGATTCAGTCTAGTTCAGTTCAGCACTTTGATTTTTTCGCGAACTCGCGTGACTTTATCTTGCATCTCAGAGGGATGCAAATATAAATTATTTCACTTTATCGTTGAAACGAGCATTAAACATTTTTATCTTTGCATCTCAGAGGAGTGCAAAGATAAAAATATTCCTGTACTGCAGACCCAATGAAAAATCAAACTCTACTAGAAATATACGTAAATATTACACCGTTGACACTGAGTGTGGGAGTTTAAAGCATGAAATACATGCATTCTTATATTCTAGCACCACAAAAAGTGAAATATGCTTAACAAGGTCCAAAAGATCCCACGGCAAACTGATTTCCCAGGATCTAGGATCCACAGGATCCCACGATTTTTTCTCCCCGGATCCAAGATTCATAAGATCCCACGAAAATAATTTCCCATGATCCGAGATCCACAGGATCACACGACAATATGATCCTGCAGGATCCAGGACCCGACAAGATCCCAGGTCTTGAATCCTAGGGATGATCCTGAATCCTGGATCTTCTTTGGATCTTGGCACATGTCAGCCTTTACTTCATTTTTCTTCATCCCGTAACTGAGCATGGTACATTCTGTAGTAAACATATAAGGCAAGGTAATTTATCGTATCCATACATCCATCCATAAATCCATCCATAGCAAGGAAATCTTGAGTACATCGACTCGGCCGGCAGCCCAACACTGACGACTGGTGAAGAACCAGCCAGCCTGTGCTGCAGCCAATCAGTGTACCAATTTGACCCGGATCCCGGTCAGGCTGGTTCAGCCGCGGCAGCTGACATGCGGGTGGCAGCGCCGGACGGGGGGGGGTGGAGGGGGTGAGGGGAGGGTCGACGCGGCGTTGAAACGTCGCGCTCCGACGCCTTTTGTAACGCACCACCCAGTTACTCGGACATATCCACACCGCTCGGGACTGTTTCCAGTATCCAGTACCCTGATCTGCGGACCTGTGCATACCACCTGGGCCACTTATTCGTGTTCAGTTAGACACTTATTAGTGTTTAGTTACCACCAGTTACCGCTAATAAGGCATTTATTAGCCACTTATTAGCCATGCAGTAGCCACTCTTCCGTCACTTCTTAGCCAAGACGCACTTAGAATAGCGACTAGCATGCTATTCCTGAATTATCATCAAAATCCACAAAGCTCACAGATCCTGGTCACAGACAAACACCATCTCACAATAAGCTTCGACAATCTCGATGTTTTAACCACACAAGCCAGAGGTAAAATGTC
>VOPJ01015127.1:0-15074 GCA_014673585.1 Semibalanus balanoides | reverse complement strand
ATTTTTTTGTCAACGTGTGGGAAATTGATGTTCAAACAGCTATGCAAAATTTGGCTGCGCGCCGCCGTTTTCCTGCTATTCCGGAAAAACCTCAGGGGGGTAAAAATGATCCCCCCCCCCCACCAGGGCGAGGGTTAACCTGGCACTGACTGGGAAGGGGTGATTAACGCCCCCTGCATTTTTTCGTGTTAACTCTAAAGCGATTATCGCTATCAACCAGACTTGTGAATGATTCTAATTGTATCATTATTTTTGATTAAATCATTCTTATTTCACATGAATCATTCATGAATGGATTCACCGCCTCATGAATGATTCAATTTATCATTGATTTAATCATTCATACAAAGAAAATAGGATGATTGAATCATTCATAGCACTTTTTTGGGGGGACAGCAGAAACGATAGTCTACCCTCGTAATGGGGAATGGAACTGAGTCAACACGTGTCAAGATCACTTGCAGCACCTTCATTTGGTCTGTAAACACCATCATTCTGAATATTTGCTCTGTTATTTGCATTTACGCATTCCTAATGATTGTGATTGAGTGATGCATTAATGATTCATTGAATTAATCGTTTATTGGGCGCAAAATGACCTTAGCAGTCGACGCGCCCAAAAACCCCAATAAACAAACAAACAAGAATTAATCGTTTATAATTGATTCACGTTCGCCTGTGAATCACTGTGAATCATTCATCGGTGGCAATGTTGAGTGATTGAATCATGATTGAATCGTTCATGTTTGCTGTTTTTACTAGCAACAACGAACAACTTCAACATGTTCGTGAATAACGCTTCGGAGATAAAACATAGAGAGTAATTTTACAACCATCGTGTTCGTCTCGTCAAGGCGCTCTGAAAAAGTAGTGGTGACTGTTTACGTCAACTCAAAGTTTGCCCTTTGTCAAGTCATTGTGACTAGAGTGTTCATGTTTGCCATATCTAGGCGACGATAATCGACGAAACAACCACAGTGGTGTAATTTTCACGTCTCTATCTACATATATAAGAGTGTGTGGTAAAATGTCGCTGGTGACCTATCAGATGAACCTCTAGTTAGACGACTGCAAGGTCACTGAGCAACAATTTCACCTTTTAAATCATAATTGCACCTAATTAATCTCGAAGTGGCTTATATTGCAGCTAAAACCACGCGTGACACTAAGCGCATTCAGTGCCATCATGGCAATTAATTCATTTTGTGTTGGTGAATAGAGAAAACGAGTTACAATTGAGCTTTTAAAGAGTACAGTTTATAGAAAACACTTATCCCATTTTTATTCTGTGCGAAGACAGCTTACCAAAGAAATTATAAAAATATAAAACAACATTATTTTCACTGCGCTCGTTTAAAGGTCAGGTCAGGTCACCAGGTCCAGAGGTCATTTTATCAGAATCAACACAAAAATATAAACTGTGCCTGAAAGGTTCCTTACTTTCATCTTCGCATTTCAAGAAAATGTCATGGTCTTCTAGAATTGTGATAGATTTGTTGTGGAGTATTGGCCTAATTGGCTAATCATGCAAGTGCCTCAAAAATGCCGGAGCTATAACATGGCAGCCGTAGCTCCAATCAGAAATGAACTCGCATAGCGCGATTCAGCGCCCAGATAACCCCGGTTACGATTTTATCGAAATTGGAGATGGAGGGTGTTATTTTGGGGTTTTCGCTTGTCGATCTGTCCTGGAATGCCCCACATGATTCTCGAAACCTTTTTTTGAAGAAAGATGCCCTCGTGATCTTTTATGACCTCTAGATCCTATACTATTGAACTGAGCTAAAATATGAGGACATGCTGGCGATTGCATTCTGAAAGAGAGCATTCGAATGTTGTTGTTCGTTGTTTTTGTTTTCTCGTTTTTTTTTTCCTAGCTTTGATAGTTCCCGAAATATTTGGGGTTGTTCGAAGCGAAGTCCTGAAGCTGGAAAGATTGATATTAGATGACCTCTGGTGACCTCAATATTGACCTGCGCTAAAAATATTCAAGTAACTTCGAATGTCCATGTCGGGAGCTTTCTAACGCTTTTTATGCGTCTTCTAGATCCTTTAACTTTTCGAGTTAGACGAAGGTCATTTGCCCCCCTCCCCCCACACACACAGTCCACACTCCACACCCACCATGGCGAAGGTGGCTCAGATGCCCACCAGGGCGCGGTTTAACAACCTTAGGCTATGTTAACAGATCACACAGTACACATCCTAATAACGATACTGCCAGACGTGCAAAAATAATGGGCACCGATCAGCGACTCGAACTGAGTCTGCCACACCTTACATGTTCTGAAGCTAAGCGCTCTCCTAACCGAGAGCTACAATGACACATACAAATGACTGCTTATCATGTCAGTCTGCTGATGCTCCGAAACTGTTTGGCGGTCAGGGTCCATATGACATGCTTTGCTTGGAAAATGTATTTTATTTCATAATTGAACCCTTGCTGGCTGATTTGGTTCAAAGTTCGTATTTCAGCAGTCAATTGGAAATCACATCCGAAGTTATTCATTTTTGACAACGTTCTGTACTGGAAACTTTGTTTCACTGTCTTATTTTAGTTGGACGGCCACTTACAACTGAGATATTACATTTGTACAGCAATTAGTAATTATACAATATATGTTGTGCTTTTAAATAACCGTCGAGGTAAAGGCAAGACTACCCAAATAAATATTTTTGGTAATTTGTATTGTTTTATTTTATTCACTTTCTTGTTTTCAGTACACGACTTCCCCACTGTCATGCTGTCCGTCCAAAGTTATCTCGTTTGTAAGCTGGGCTAAAGTGCACCTAGCTCAATAGCAGACCTTAAAGCTCATCTGGGATATTTCTCCTTTACCTCTCCCCTCGTGTTTATTGTCGCGTGCCGTCTCGCTTCAACGCTCTTTAATTGCAGGGCTATCAAGCATCGAAACCAGCGTTCAGCTCATTGAAAGAATTGCGATCGTTAAAACGGTGCTGAGTTGAAATAGTCCCTGGCAGTGCGGTGAAGTGTGTGCCTGATGCCCTGTGTGGATTGGCGGGGGGAAGTTGTGCTTCCGTACGCTCGTGGGTTCCCCGTGGACATGCCTCGCTACCGACGTCACTCCTCCCGCTCGCCGAGCGTGTGCCGCTCCCGCTCCCGCTCACCCTCGCGCTCGCGCTCGCGCTCGCGTGATCGCGTCAAGCACGTTGTGTCGGAGCGCTGCGACTGGCGTGACGCCAGCTCGGGCCGCCGCCAACGCCGCCGCCGCCGGCGCTCCTCCTCAGCGCCGCGCCATCGCCGCCGTCGCTCGTCGACGCCCGAGGCGCGCCGGCGCCGCTCCTCGACCGACTCGCGCCGGCGCCGCTCGTCTAGCCGGCGGCCTCAGCGCGAGCGGCGACGGCGGCGCGACAGTCGCTCCGCCAGCGTTCAGGACGACGAGAACGGCCACCTCGTCTACCGAGCCGGAGACGTGCTGCGCGACCGCTACCGCATCGTCGGCTTCCTCGGCGAGGGCACCTTCGGCAAGGTGGTGCACGCGAAGGACCTGGCCAAGGGCGGCCGTTCGTGTGCGCTCAAGATCATCAAGAACGTTGAGAAATACCGCGAGGCTGCGCAACTGGAAGTAAACGTGTTGGAGAAACTAGCTGAGAAGGACCCGTACGGCAAGCAGATGTGCGTCCACCTCTGGGACTGCTTCAACTACCACGGACACACTTGTCTCTCGTTCGAGATCCTCGGCAAGAGCGTGTTCGACTTCCTGAAGGAGAACAACTACCATGCGTACCCGATGGAGCACGTACTGCACATGGGCTACCAACTGTGCCACGCCGTCAAGTTCCTGCACGACAACAAGCTGACGCACACGGACCTGAAGCCGGAGAACATCCTGTTCGTCAACTCCGAGTACGACGTGGTGCCGGACGCCCGCCGGAAGCGGGACACGCGCGTGCTGCGCTGCCCCGACATCCGACTGATCGACTTCGGCAGCGCCACGTTCGACCACGAGCACCACTCGACGGTGGTGTCGACACGCCACTACCGCGCGCCCGAGGTGATCCTCGAGCTGGGCTGGGCGCAGCCGTGCGACGTCTGGAGCATCGGCTGCATCCTGTTCGAGCTGTACCTCGGCTACACACTGTTCCAGACGCACGACAACCGCGAGCACCTGGCCATGGTGGAGCGCATCCTCGGCCCGCTGCCGACGCGCATGGTGCACAGCACCAAGACCAAGTACTTTCCGGGCGGCCGACTGGACTGGAATGAGCGCTCGTCGGCGGGCCGGTACGTGCGCGACAACTGCCGCCCGCTGCGCCGCTACATGCAGCGACCGGACGACGACGACCACGTGCGGCTCTTCGACCTGATGGAAGCCATGCTGGTGCACGAGCCGAGCGAGCGGCTGACGCTAGGCCGCGCACTGCGCCACCCCGCCTTCGACCGGGTACGTAAGGCGGCCAGTGGCAGCGCGTCACGGTGACATGCGGGCCTCTCGCACTGTGTGATACTGCGCACCGGGAGCAGGCCGGGTGTTACCTTATAGTTACGGTGGGCGATCAAATGATATTGCGGTGTGTGTTCGAGGTGACGATTCTTTGAGGCCGCCACGCGGATCGCATGTTTCACTGAGACGTTGGTGTGTCGTGGGACTGAAGCGTGTCATTGTTTAGAGAGGTGTATATTAGTTGTTTGTCGCTTCTCTAATGCCCATGCGTGTGTTCTTTGGATGTGTTATTGTGTGAACCTGAAGATATGTCATGCGCATGAGGATGAGGCCATGTGCATGACCGCGAGATGAGTCGCCTGTGCCGCCGGGTTTGGTTGTGTGAACGCACAGCGACATCCGTTACCAGGACGGTTGGCGGCTGTGTCGGCCGCGTGAAACATATGCTTAAGTTCCTCAGCCGGATGTTGGTCAACAGGCATGCCTGTCATTGCTGCATTTGTGTTGCAGCTAGGTCTTGAATACGCAGTCTCGGTGTTTTGGCGGCTGCTATCGATATGACTCTTCATTTTGAATATGGAGAATAGGTGGCATAATACATTGCGTTTGAAATCAGACTCATGGGGGAGTGTGGTGTGTTCTTTTCCTTTTTGGCCCAAAATTTCGCGATACGTTAGTTTGTTTAAATGTATTAATTTGATTGCGTCACATTTCTTTAACGGCTCTGTCTGTTTCTTGAATTGACGTGAGTTACTCTAGGAAGCAAATTTGGCAAATATAATAAGGTCAGCAGTTAGTTGTGTTGGATATTGTATACATATCCCATTTCTCATAGCACCCAAGTAGCTGCACAAAGCTAGAAACAAATTTTCCTGGAGGCTTGGAACTTCATTTCCCAAGCCTTAAACCTGGCTTAGACGACGAAACCTGCCCACCTTATTATGCGCTCTCCTGGCTTCCAAATTATGTGATCGACAAATCCATCGACTGTGCTTTCGTGTGACTGAAATCAGTGATCGTGAAAGCATTCTAGTCTGTCGAGGGATGCCATTATCGATATTCCTGACGATAATTTGAGATACATTGGCGGAAACTCAGTCCCGAGGCCAGTTCTGTATCCGGAGAACTTGCCTCTAATTGTCTCTCGACTGGTCGTGCCGTGGTCGGGCCCACCCGTCCCCTCCCCACGGCGCAGGGTCTGCAGTCTCCAGCGGACACCTCAAGGTAGGGCCACCGACTGCCTCCTCCGCGAGACGGCCGAGGAGGAGCTCCTGAGACTGCTCGTCTGCAGCCGCCGAGGCCGCCGCCGCCGTCTCCCTGCCGAGGCCGCCGAGGGGGGAGGAGGAGGAGGAGGAGCCAGTTCTGTGTCGTGCCGACCGTCCACTGCAGCAGCGGTCCGTCCGTCTGACGGCTGCGGCAGATTGGAGACCACCCGGAGGTAACCCACGCTACACGTCGTCTGTAGGTGGCTGTCGGTGGCGCACAGCTCGCCGCAGTGCCGCTGTGCCGCTCAGTCGGTCTCTCCGTGCTGTGTGTGTTGTGTCGCGTGGTGTCTGAGTGGCTGTGACTGTGTCAGTGTGACTGGTGACTGGTGTTTGTCGTGGCGCGGCCAACTCACTGACTCGTGTTGTTCACCACCAGGGTTCAGTGTTACCCCATGTCGAGCCCCAGTGAGTTCACCTCTGGCGCACCATACTTCGCGTCACCCGGCCGACCCGACCTGCTCGCTGGTGCAGAAATGATAAACTTCGGGTGAGTATGTATTTATCCCTCTGGGATTCGTGTTGGATGGTTAATGTGTTGCACAGTGGTGTGTTCAGTGTGAATGCCATTGCCGTGTGCAGAGTGCTGTTCGTATCGGGTTGTCAACATTACTTGGGTATATGGGAAAGTACCTATGTGTGCAATGTATGTGTAAGCTGATAGTTTGCATATAATATTAAACGTGTTTTTGCTTATGTCGTCTGAAATGTCGATCGTTGGATAACTTTTGGTCTAGCTTTGTTCGCGTGCCGGTGGATCTTAGGATGCATGTTTTATATCTTCCCCTGGACACATCATATGCCTTCGGATGTTTGGGTTGGTATTTGGCACGTTTACAACGAATCATGCAATACCGTTGACCTTTGGCTGACTGTGTAACGTGTTCGTATGTCCTTGTTGGTGGCACTGCCGTGTTCAGGTGTGCCTGGTGATGCTCTGCGCAGGGTCAACTCCTGACGCCCTAAACGCTAGGTAGCGCTGAGGCTGGGTAGCACACACCCGCTGGCGAGCGACCCCGTTTGCCGGTGCGCGTGCGAGATGGAGAGACCCTGCCGCCGACACGGCCGCCGGCGGCGGAGGAGCGGACGGCCGCCGGGCGCAGAGAGAGCGGCAGCAGGTGTTGTCTCGGGCGGAGGGAGGCCGCCGTCCCGACACGCCACAACACAGCCTACGCCTGTGATGAGTACCGCCACGGGTTGCCGGGGCTGCGTCATTGTCGCCTCGGTGCCGGGCACGGGGAGCGCGGGGCGCGATCGAGGGCCGCGTGTGGGGCCGCCGGGCACGGGCGCTGGCTGTGTGGATGTGTGTGGTGGCTGTGACGGCGCGGACGGCGGCCCACTGACCCGCGACGTGCTCGTTTTCAGCTCGGTACTGCCGCCCGGGAGTGGCCAGCAGGCCGGCTTCCAGCCGTCTCCCCGGCTGCCGTACGGTCACGCCTTCAGGAAGAGACGCTCCTCGCCTGCTAGGTAAATATAGTCTGGAATTCAACACATGTCCACCAGTGCTCAAATTGCCATGAGAAATTATCTAGTTTCGAGTGAAAATTCGAGGAAAAAAAGCAAAGCTGCACTCGATTAACATCATGATCCCTACTTTTGCATTTGGTTTACCCTTTATGAGGCTTATCTTTGGTCATTCAGGGAGATTATGTCTTCTAACGCTCATGACAAGAAACTAGTCGTTATTTGTTAACAATATCTCACGGTTAGAAGCTATCAAATGCTTTCTGAATGTCCAAACAATTATTGTTGAACCGTAGTGTATTGGTTCTGCGCTTCTTTAGCACCGTGCCAAGCCTAAGCTGTGTCTCCTGCTGTCTCCAGCGGTCCAGCTCTGAAACGGCGTGCCACCGAAGAGTCCATGATCGGAGATCTGCAGACCTTGTCATTTGCAGCATGCACGGAGCGACCACGCTAGGTGAGCGGCCCCCGTACCGTACAGAAAGTGTAGCGGCCCCGTACCGGTACAGGAAAGGTGAGCGGCACCGTACCGTACAGATGGTGAGCGCCCCCGTACCGTACAGAAGGTGAGGCGCCCCGTACCTACAGAAGTGAGCGGCCCCGTACCGTACAGAAGGTGAGCGGCCCGTACCGGTACAGAAGGTGAGCGGCCCCCGTACCGTACGAAGGTGAGAGCGGCCGCCGTTACCGTACAGAAGGTGGGAGCGGCACCGTACGTTTTTACAGATGGTGAGTGCGGCGGGCGGCCCCGTACCGTACATAGGTGAGCGGCCGCCGTACGCGTACAGAAGGGTGAGCGGCCCCGTTGACGTAAAGCCGGTGAGCCGGCACCGTACCGTACAGAAGCGTGAGACGGTTCCTCCTGTACCGGTACAGATGGTGAGCGGCCCGTACGTACAGACGGTGGAGCGTCCCCGTACCGTCACAGCGGTGAGCGGCCCCGTACCGTACAGCAGGTGAGCGGCCCCCCGTACCCCGTACCGTACAGAAGGTGAGCGGCCCCGTACCGTACAGAAGGTGAGCGGCCCCGTACCGTACAGATGGTGAGCGGCACCGTACCGTACAGCAGGTACAAAACCCTATTTTATACTCCGAAACGGGAAACCATTGGGCCTATTGAGCTAAAAGTCTGCATGCAGACATATGTATGACTATTACCTGCTGCACACGTGACGTGCTCGTCACCGTACCTCAGATATCGGAAACTACTTGACCTATCGAGAAGAAAATTTACATGCATCCTAAGCAATGACTCTTAACCCGCGCACTGCAGGGGGGGGGGTGATTTCCGCCCCCCTCAGGTTTTGCAGGAGTAGCGGAAAAACGGCGGCGCGCAGGTACACCTATTTGGGCATCAATTACCCACACTTTGGAAAAGTTTTGACTTGAGGTCATCTCAGGTCAGGTCACTAGCTCATGTCAAATGACCTTACCTTAAAAAATGTTTGTGTTCATGCCAAAGCCGCAGTCTTTTCCCGAAAGGTTTGAAACTTGCAGGATTTTATACGGATATCAGTACCTACAATTCGTTTATCTCGGATTTTTCGTATCGGTGACCAAAGGTCAATTTCCTGACCTCACCATTATAAAGGTGAATGGGAAAATAAACAAATTGCTTCGCTAATTCAGACAAATATGCATTGGATCAGGCCTATTATTTCAGAATCATGTTATTTTAGCTCATTCTGGATGATCAAGGTGCAATTGTTGGCTCAGTGATTTCTAAAGGTCATCTGAGGTCATCTGAGGTCATCTGAAGGTCATCAGCAAATGATGTCTAAATAACTCTTGATAGAAAGAGATAGAGAGCGAGCAGTTGACACGCAATATGTTTGTCTCGTCTGGCCGCGTTGTCCCATATGCAACATGACGCTACCTGGGTCACCAAGGACCTTGAACCGAAGGTCAAATTTTGAAGTTGATCCTGACCAGGTCACCGTGTATGAATATTCAAAGCGCCTCGATGAGACAAACACGATGGCGTCAAATTATTTTCCCTATCTTTGTAAGCTGAATGCTATTTCCCGAACAACCTGTTACTAAAAATAGCCTTTTGACCTTTCATGACCTCTGAAGCCTAAACTATTGAATCCTGAGCTTAATTTTGGAGGACACGGGTGCGATTGCAAATTTCAATAGCCATCTATTGCTTATTCTTTAATCGTTTGCTCCTAGCTATCATAGTTTCCCGAGATAATCGGGGGTTTCTGGAAAGAGTCCTAAAACCGGAGAATCTGACCTTTTGGTGACCAACATTGGTGACCTCGAATTGTGACGCTGATCCAAGAAAAGACTGAAATACTTTCGATAGAGCTTGTCCAGAGCTATCTAATGCCGTTTTCCGCTTGTCGCTACGTTGCGTAGTTTTCGAAATCTCACGGAAGGGCGAAAATCACCCCCCCTGCAGTTCGTGTTCTGCGCAAACCCCCTGCAGTGCGTGGGTTAATAGTTCTGCATATGGCATAATTGTAATCATGCGCCCATGCAGGCCTCTATTTTGTACTTTCCAAACTTGCACAGGCTACTGATTACTGAACTGGGAGTTTGCATGAGGACTTCCAGTTGCTTTACAAGGGTTGGGGCTTACGTCAATATGAACGTCGCACGTGCATCACTGTATTTCAGATCTCGGAAACTACTGGACTAATCGGGATGAAATTTGGCTTGCATCTTGGGAATGATTTAATGTTTGTGTATATAGTGGAACTCAAATGTCACTGTACATGTGCGGACGCGCAAAACCACTACTTTCAGGCTCTGAGCCTATGTGAAAGGGCCCGCTCGGTCCTCGCCCATAGAGGCGTTTAACTGGTACATGTGTTGTGTATGTGATCAGCAGTTGGAGCGTCGGACATGACGACGCGCTGCGAGAGAGAGAGAGATTTTGTGCCGGCTCACTCACTGCGTGGCACTCTGTGGCTGTGCTCCGCTGATGTATGGTACATGAGCGAACAGAACACAAAACTCGACCTCTCCTTCAGACTCTGTACACTGGCTGACTGGACTATGTGGCGCGTTCTCAGTCGCCAAGTTCAGCAGATGGCAGGTAAAAGCTGGAGGACGCGGCGCCACTGGCCGACGCAACTGGCCATTACGAGGAGGACGCATGCAGCAGCAGAAACAGGCAGCAGCACCACCAGACGCTCCAACCTCGCATCGTTCTCTCGGACGAACTTCAGAAAATCGTCAGCTCGCCCGGCCCGGACCTCATACCCGATACGAAAAGGTAATATTGCAATCATGTACGCTGTTATCTGTATCATGCTGGGTGAATAGGTATATGCCGCAGTTGTTCATCGCTTGTGTTACAGTTATGATCAGGAGTTACGGTACTCGGAAGTTACCACACCATTGTTTTTAAAAGATCACCGCGTCATCATTTCACGTTGCTATCCGTTAACATTGTCAAGCTGTGCCGATGACATGACGTCTGGACGTACAATGGCAGTTGTGCCGATTGATCTGCCGAGTTGGCCCGATTACCGTCCGGGGGGGCTGTGCGTGTTGCGGCCGTGACATGTGACCCCACTGGTGTGTCTGTCGGCAGTGGCAGCCCCTGCACGGCTCTGGTGATATGGCAGCCGCCGCCGCTCTGCCTGCCGGAGCAGCCAGCCGAGAAGGAGAAGCCGCCGGACGAACGACCAGCCACTCAGACCAGCGACCAGCCGCCGCCGCCGCCGCCGCCGCCGCCGCCGCCGCCGGCCGCTGCCTATGACTTCTCTTCATTCCGCCGGCCGGGCGCCGCCCAGCAGCCGCCGGCCTTCCTGTTCGGCGCGGGCGGCGCGTCGCCTTCTCACGCGGCGGCCCCCGGGCTGCCGCCACCTACCAGTTGGAACCGCCCCCGCCCCGGGCGCCGCCACCTGCCAGTTCCGGACCGCTTCCCGCCCCGGGCCTGCCCCTGCCAGTTCGGAGCTGCTCCTGCCCCGGGCACCGCTGGTGTTGGTACAGCACCGCCAACATTTGCCGGGTACGTCATTCGATGCCACAGACAGACAGACAGACGGCCGGCTGGGGAGAGGGGCTAATAGAGGTTGTGCACTGTTTGAAATGTTGAAGAGTGGTGTCATGAAGTTGCTGCTGCTGCAGACGGCAGGTGACCAACTGCTTCTGCACTGTCAGTGCTAAAGGTAAATAATGACCTTTGTATTTTGTTAGCAACCATTTATTAGGCTATCGTTATGGTGTAAAATGATGTGATCTAAATTTAAGAATGAAATAAAATTATTCCCTTATCCAAAGTTGGAAGTTATGACAAATTAAAAAGCAAGTACATACCTATACTTTGTCAGAGTTCGTGATCAGTGATTTCCCTTCACTATTGGAAGCGCGACATACTGGCGTTTTTCTTCCAAATATGTTCAATGTTGGACAATGTCCCTGAAAAAATAACCGACACTGAATAGGTCGCCGTTGGGTGCATAAATGAACCCCCGATCTCATTGTCACTTTCGATTGTTTATTGGTTGTTTTTGAAAAGTGGTTATTTTGTATTAATAAGCTAAATTATTGTATCATACAGCCAAAGACAAAGCTATACACAACTCCTAATGTTGAAAATAAATGAACCATTATGGCAATTGTTTTAAAAAATGTTATGTCGAAGTCATTAACTAGGCTGTCGGGTGCAAAATTTACTGCTAATTTGGGACACCTTTGTATTCCATTTGTTGATTGTTTGGCACATAGGGCACATAATCATTATAGACAGAATGCGAGACATATTTTCCATGCCATTTTGTCAAAAAGCAAGTACCGGATTTTCATGAAAACCGAAATTCGTTAGCATGTCCTTGAGAGTACTGGTCGTTAATAGTTTGGAACGTTTATCAACTTAAACATTACATATCTTTCGGTAGGAATGGTTTATGCAAAATGTGACGAATTGGCAATATATTTTGGTCTCTTCTTCGATTTTAAGTAATAATTACGTTTTTGTGGGAAAAAGTAAATATTTCTTTTTAAATCGCGGCCTGAAAGGGGAGGGCGAAACCCGCCCACCCCTAAGTTTGTCTATGATAGTGAAAAGACGCGCCGCCGTTGTTTTGCTGTGGGGTCCAAAACATCCATGCCTCCGACGGCTACCATTGGTCGGCAGGGGGCGCGGCATCGTCTGCTGAGAGACGTTTGCTCGCTGATGACTCATAAGCTGGCGGAGCGGTGAGGCGGGCAGGCTGGCTGGCCGGGCCTCGGTCGGCTCGTAGTGGTTTGGTGTAGTATGGTAAACGTACGGACCGGTGCTCCGGTCTGTGGGCCGGGGCTGGCGGCTTGATGGAAAAGCCGGACAATTTTGGTGATATGCCATATTAGAATGCACTGCTATGTGCAGAATGGGAATCACGTACACATATTTTCTATGTCAACCCATGCACGTTCCAAAACACATTTTTTATAAATAATATGTGAGGCCCGGCCTCAGTTGCCCTATATGACAAGCCGCCACTGGGTACTTCTACTGATAACCACTTCATGGTCGCGTCGATGGCGTGCGTGTGTCTTGACATCGCCTCCTGGTGTGTTGCCAGGTGTTTGAGCGTGCCTCTGCCGGCCGACGACGAGTCGATGGAGCTATGACGGCGACAGACGGCCACACTCGACAGACACCACACACAGCGTGGCGGGCCGACACGGCCACACTCGGCCACATCTGCCGGGGCGTCGGCCGCGTACCGACACCCGGCGGTACTGCGCAGCGGCCCGGCACCGGCACCACTGCAGACCGCCAGCTGCTGCTGCCATCTCAGCGGCCCGGCACCGGCACCACTGCAGACCGCCAGCTGCTGCTGCCATCTCAGCGGCCCGGCACGGGGACCACTGCAGACCGCCAGCTGCTGCTGCCATTCTCAGCGGCCCGGCACCGGGACCACTGCAGACCGCCAGCTGCTGCTCCATCTCAGCGGCCCGGCACCGGCACCACTGCAGATCCGCCAGCTGCTGCTACCATCTCAGCGGCCCGGCACGGGGACCACTGCAGACCGCCAGCTGCTGCTGCCATCTCAGCGGCCCGGCACGGTGACCACTGCAGACCGCCAGCTGCTGCCAGCTCAGGAGACCACTGCAGACCGCCAGCTGCTGCTGCCAGCTCAGCGGCCCGGCACCGGGACCACTGCAGACCACCAGCTGCTGCTGCCATCTCAGCGGCCCGGCACGGGGACCACTGCAGACGCCAGCTGCTTGCTGCCATCTCAGCGGGCCGGCACCGGGAACCACTGCAGACCACCAAGCTGCTGCTGCCATTCTCAGCGGCCCGGGCACGGCGGACCACTGCAGACCGCCAGGGCTTGCTGCTGCCATCTCAGCGGCCCGGCAGGGGACCACTGCAGCACCGCCAGGCTGCTGTGCCATCTCAGCGCCCGCGCACCGGTGAACCACTGCAGACCGCCAGCTGCTGCCAGCCAGGAGACCACTGCAGACCGCCAGCTGCTGCTGCCCAGCTCAGCGGCCCGGCACCGGACCACTGCCAGACCACCAGCTTGCTGCGCCATCTCAGCGGCCCGGCACGGGGACCACTGCAGACCGCCAGCTGCTGCTGCCATCTCAGCGGCCCGGCACCGGGACCACTGCAGACCATCAGCTGCTGCTGCCATCTCAGGAGACCGGCACCGGGACCACTGCAGACCGCCAGCTGCTGCTGCCAGCTCAGGAGACCACTGCAGACCAACAGCTGCTGCTGCCATCTCAGCGGCCCGGTACCGGGACCACTGCAGACCACCAGCTGCTGCTGCCATCTCAGCGGCCCGGCACGGGGACCACTGCAGACCGCCAGCTGCTGTTGCCATCTCAGCGGCCCGGCACGGGGACCACTGCAGACCAACAGCTGCTGCTGCCATCTCAGGAGACCACTGCAGACCGCCAGCTGCACACTGTCTCGCCGATTGGTGTGCGCTCTGACGCCCGCGATACTCCTGCGTTCAGCAATGTGGGGTGCCTAAGTGCTGTGTGGGTTCTATATCATTGTTCGTCTATTGCTAAACAAGTGTTTCATAGTTATTCTGACATCAGTGAGATTGTAACTCATTCATGTGCGCTCATCTAATGGGTGTTTATATTTTTTCTGTGCTGTCGTTGCTCGCCTTGTTTTCCACACCGAGGTCAGCGGCAATAAATCATGTTTTATCACGGATTTTACCAATCGTTTTATGATCCAACAATATCAGAATCCCACAGAACTCACGACTTGGTGTAGTGCGGGGGTATTACGGGTGTAGCTGGGTGTCTGGATGAAAAATGAAAAAATTATGAATAATGATTTGTTCTTCGTGATTGTAGATAAATTATTATGTTCTTCGAGTATTGATAGCTAGTTTATGGGCGCAAATTGACCTTAGTTGTCGGCGCGCCCGAAAACCCCAATAAACAAACAAAGAGTATTGATAGCTGGTGGTGAAAGTGGAAATTTTGTAGTTTTACGTTGTCCAATTGCGTACTTATGCATCAGATGGTCGAGATGCTTTTAGCGATAGGCTGGACGTTGTTTTATATATATATATATATATATATATATATATAATAATATATATGTAATATATATAATATATATTATATTATATATATATTCATATAAGATACGGAATAAAGCGTCACAACTGGACTGGGACCCGTTCAAATCGAGCTCCGTTTCCTAGTACACTGTCTCATTCATCTTGAGTTGGCACATCGTACATACAATGTGCCCAGTGCTTATCAATTTTTGCCTTAAACTGATTCACTGACAGCAGAGACCACGTGCACCGGTAGAGAATTCCAGTCGTTAATGACTCGAATTGCAAACGAGTTGCGTCGGGCCCTGTTGGTGGCGTGGGGCTTCTGCAGTTTCCATGGATGGCCCCTAGTGGTTGGAGCTGCAGGCAACTGAAAAATATGAGTGTGTAAAGCCTTGGTTGATTTGTCGTGGCAGGGGCTGCGGATTCCGGGGGGCAGGGTGTGCAGTTGCACACCCTGAAAATCT
>VOPJ01015126.1:0-15085 GCA_014673585.1 Semibalanus balanoides | reverse complement strand
TGTGTCGCCGTGTCGGTCCGTGCGGTGGCCGTCCGCTGCCGACGGATTCCGTCGTGGCGCCATGGTGACCGGCTCGCCCCTGCCGCCGCCGCCGCCGTATTTACATGCAAATGACGTCTCGTGTGGTGCCGTTGCCGGCAGACTCGCGGCCCGTCCAGGTCACGTTCGAGAAGGAGAGCGGTAAAGACGTGGAGGATCCCAAGCACGGCAAGGTGGACTCGACCAACGCGCCGCACGTGGGCGGCAACACGTGGGCCGGCGGCACCGGAGGCCGCGACACGGCCGGTCTCGGCGGCAAAGGTGGCCCGTACCGACTGGACGCCGGCCATGACGTCACACAGGTCAGTCTGCTGGGGGGTGACGTCACACAGGTCAGTCTGCTGGGACGTGACGTCACACAGGTCAGTCTGCTGGGGGTGACACGTCACACAGGTTCGTCTGCTGGGGGGTGACGTCACACAGGTCAGTCTGCTGGGACGTGACGTCACACAGGTCAGTCTGCTGGGGGTGACGTCACACAGGTCAGTCCGCTGGGACGTGACGTCACACAGGTCAGTCTGCTGGGGGGTGACGTCACACATGTCAGTCTGCTGGGACGTGACGTCACACAGGTCAGTCTGCTGGGGGGGTGACGTCACACAGGTCAGTCTGCTGGGACGTGACGTCACTGTCGAGCCACAGCACTCGTACCGCAAACTCCGCCAAAGTGGCCAGTTTTGATACGCTGTAAAGCGAGCTCGTAATCGTAAACTTATCGTCGTAAACTTACCGACGTCGTTGTAATGCAGTGTCAGTGTCCGTTGCTGCGACGGCCGGCGGTGACCGGACCGACCTGGGACCGGATGCCACCGGAAGTGACGTGTCAGAGCCGGCGGCGACGGCCGGCGGTGACCGGGACCGACCTGGGACCGGATGCCACCGGAAGTGATGTGTCAGAGCCGGCGGCGACGGCCGGCGGTGACCGGGACCGACCTGGGACCGGATGCCACCGGAAGTGACGTGTCAGAGCCGGCGGCGACGGCCGGCGGGTGGGACCTGGACCGACCTGGGAGCCGGATTGCCACCGGAAAGGACGTGTCAGCAGCCGGGCGGCGACGGCCGGCAGGTGCCGGGACCGGACCTGGGACCGGATGCCACCGGTAAGTGATGTGTCAGAGCCGGCCCGGGCGACGGCCGGCGGTACCGGACCGACCTGGGACCGGATGTCACCGGAAGTGACGTTGTCAGAGCCGCGGCGACGGCCGGCGGTGACCGGACCGACCTGGGACCGGATTGCCACCGGAAGTGATGGTTCAGAGCCGCGGCGACGGCCGGCGTGACCGGACCGACCTGCGGACCGGATGCCACCGGACAAGTGACGTGTCAGAGCGCGGCGACGGGCCGGCGGTGACCGGGACCGGACCTGGACCGATGCCACCGGAAGGTGATGTGTCAGAGCCCGGCGGCGACGCCGGAGGTGGACCGGGAACCGACCTGGGACCGGATGCCACCGGAAGTGACCGTGTCAGAGCCGGCGGCGGGACGGCCCGGCGGTGACCGGGACCCGACCTGGACCGGATGCCACCGTAAGTGTGGTCAGAGCCGGCGGCGACGGCCGGCGGTGACCGGGACCGACCTGGGACCGGATGTCACCGGAAGTGACGTGTCAGAGCCGGCGGCGACGGCTGGCGGTGACCGGGACCGACCTGGGACCGGATGCCACCGGAAGTGACGGGTCAGAGCCGGCGGCGATGGTCGGCCGAGGGTGGCGTCGGTCACGGTCGGGCTCAGGTTGCACAGCTACGTGCTGCGGCCGCTCCACCTACACATATAATTACCGAGCGGACGCCAGGTCTTTATTCAATTAGAGGGGGGAATATACGTATGAGCGGCCTGACCATAGCCATGGTGTTCAAAGGTGTGTTTATTCGCAAACACTTGTTCAATGTGGCTGACAATTTCCACACAGAAACGTTGACGTAAAGTATCGTCCTAAAATTCGTAAATTATGCGTTGTTGGGATTAGGAGCAGTGTGCACCGACGCATGGTCCTGTCTTCCTTGTGGTTGTGGTTGCGGCCTCGCGCTCGGCCGGCCACGGCTGACCAGGCTGGTCACGTGACCGCCTGCGGCCGGAGAAGGTCACGTGACCGCCTGCGGCCGCCTGAGACCGGGGTCGTAATCCTGGAGTGTGGGCAGAATCATGCCAAGGATGTTCATCATTTTTTTAAATGTTCAGCAACACAATGCCATTATCAGAAAATGAACAGCACACACGTCCGACAAGCAAGCATTTTGCTATGCACTTTTCGCTTTCTTTAGTCGTCAAGAACTATCGGGTAAAACGTTCTTAGCCAGGTGTTACTCTCAAAGGTCATTTGAACTTATAATGGCCTCACATGAAAATGACCTTTAGTGTGCAGCAGCTTGCTTAGTTTTTACGTGCGGTAGGTCTTAAGTGCTCACAAATATGGTGAGTCCGTAGAAAAACAACTGTATGTCCGTCGGCCGCTTTTGTTCTTTTGGCCAGCACGGTCTGTTTGACTAATGGACTATACCGTCTCTTGTTAATCCGCTTCTGTGACCTTAATTCTTCTTGATACATGATTACATCATGCTTTGCGAGCTCTTCACTGTCGATGAGAAATGGAAACCCGTCATATTGGATATGGTGTATGGACTCTTAGAAACATAATGCATGCCATAAAACCCCATTCATAATAACTTTTGACTTGTGATTGCTGGTATCATTCAATAAAACATCTATACCAGCTTCATCTATTGTGTCAGGCGATGCTTTTGTCAGCCATGGTGCCGCCCACCTCTCTGGCTCTTACCATTACCATCTGACGTATGGCCGGCGGCTGCCATCCGGCCGCGCTCGCTCGCACGTCATGCCAGGCTCGTTACTGGCATGACGTGCGAGAACACAGCAGCAGCCGGCCGCTGGGTAGCTGACGGAGCCGGCCGCTGGGGAGCTGACGGAGCAGGGGAGCCGGCCGCTGGGGAGCTGACGGAGCCGGGGAGCAGGCCGCTGGGGAGCTGACGGAGCAGGGGAGCCGGCCGCTGGGGAGCTGACGGAGCCGGCGTCTGGGTAGCTGACGGAGTTGCCGGCCGCTGGGTAGCTGACGGATGCAGGCCGCTGGTAGCTGAACGGAAGCAGACCCGCTGGGTAGCTGACGGAGCAGGCCGCTGGGTAGCTGACGGAGCAGACCGCTGGGTAGCTGACGGAGCAGGCCGCTGTGTAGCTGACGGAGCAGGCCGCTGGGTAGCTGACGGAGCCGGCCCTGGGTTAGGCTGACGGAGCCGGCCGCTGGGTAGTGACGGAGCCAGGCCGCTGGGTGAGTGACGGATCGGCCGCTGGGTTAGCTGACGAGTGCACGGCCGCTGGGTAGCTGACGGAGAAGGCTGGCTGGGGTTAGCTGACGGAGCAGGCCGCTGGGTAGCTGACGGAGAAGGCTGCTGGGTAGCTCGACGGAGCAGGCCGCTGGTAGCTGACGGAGCCGGCCGCTGTGCTAGCTGACGGGAGCAGGCGCTGGGTAGCTTGACGGACGGCCGCCTGGGTAGCTGCGGACAGGCCGCTTGGGTAAGCTGACGGAGCAGGCCGCTGGGTAGCTGACGGAGCAGGCCGCGGTAAGGCTGACGGAGGCCGGCCTGGGTAGCTGACGGAGCAGGACCGCTGGTAGCTGACGGAGCAGGCCGCTGGGTAGCTGACGGAGCAGGCTGACAGGGCTGTGTGGTTGTGTCCACACAGCACCAGGCCCGGTGTAAATCTGCCTTCCGGCGATCACGGTACAACCGTGTCGGGCCCGCAGGTCGGTCACATCGTGTGTCGGTGTTACTACAGCTTGGTCACACCGTGTGTCGGGGTTACTGCAGCTTGGTCACATCGTGTGTCGGGGTTACTGCAGCTCGGTCACATCGTGTGTCGGGGTTACTGTAGCTTGGTCACACCGTGTGTCGGGGTTACTGCAGCTCGGTCACATCGTGTGTCGGGGTTACTGCAGCTCGGTCACATCGTGTGTCGGGCGTTTACTGCAGCTCGGTCATACTGTGGTGTCGGGGTAACTGCCACTCGGTCTTACTGTGTGTCGGAGGTTACTGCAGCTCGGTCACATCGTGTGTCGGGGTTACTTGCATGCTCGGTCATCACGTGTGTCGGGGTTACTGCAGCTCGGTCACATCGTGTGTCGGGGTTACTGCAGCTCGTGTCACATCGTGGTTCGGGGTTACTGCAGCTCCGGTTCACACCTGTGTTGGGTTACTGCAGTCTCGGTCACACGCGTGTGTCGGGTTACTGCAAGGCTTCGCGTCATACTGTGTGTCGGGGTTTACTGCAGCTCGGTCACACCGTGTGTCGGGGTTACTGCAGCTCGGTCACATCGTGTGTCGGGGTTACTGCAGCTCGGTCACATCGTGTGTCGGGGTTACTGCAGCTCGGTCTTTCCGTGTGTCGGGGTTACTGCAGCTCGGTCACATCGTGTGTCGGGGTTACTGTAGCTCGGTCACATCGTGTGTCGGGGTTACTGCAGCTCGGTCACACCGTGTGTCGGGGTTACTGCAGCTCGGTCACACCGTGTGTCGGGGTTACTGCAGCTCGGTCACATCGTGTGTCGGGGTTACTGCCTCCGTGTACCCACTTAATACCGGCTGTTGACTGCGACTCTCCGGATGTTCCCAGGACGCTACATAAATTGTCGGCCGCCTCGACCCGGGATAACTGGCCGGCTGACACCATCCCAGGTCTCTGAATCTCAGATGGCTGGCTCTGTCTGAGATTACTGTTTCTCAGACAACTGTGTCTGAGATCTCTGAATCTGAGAGTACCGAATCTGCGAATTGTGAACGTGGATTTCTAAAGCTGAAATTTATTTATCTGAGATTGCGGAATCGCATATTTCTGATTGCGATATATAAATGGCTGTACTGTCATCGCGTGACTATCCAGCGTTTTTTTTTGCGAAAGTCTGTTCCACGTCCGTGTTTTTTACTCTGTTGATGGCCGACGAACCTGCCGGATGCCGGAGCTGACAGCTGTCACGCCGTGTAGGCACTAGGCCGGCATCGACCAGCCGGCTGTGATCAGAGCACGTCAATAGGTACTGACGCTCAGGCCTCACCGGCATCGACCAGCCGGCTGTGATCAGAGCACGTCAATAGGCTAATAGTGCCGTCAATAGGCTAATAGTGCCGTGGTAATGTATTTGTTCTATTTTAGAGGTGGAGCAGCTTGCATTACCTGTGCTGCACTGCAGTCTGCGCTGTCCTGTGATATCTGAATGTCACATAATTCATACGTGGGTAATCGTCAGTGGTGCGTTGCCGATGTGAATGTCATCATGCTCGTCTGCCACCACTCGTTAGGATAGTGTGCACTGTGACTGTAATTGTCACGGTGTTCCGCACGCGGTGCTGACTCGACATGATGTCGCCTGGCCGGCCCGCTGTGAAGCCGCACGCCATGCCTTCCGGTATCACCTCGCGTGACATCTCGGTACGCACGTCACCTCGGTCTGACCTGGAGTGACCTCCTCCCTGCTCCAGATCATGTCCCGGCCGACCTGACCCTATGTCCGGCGGTAGGTCTTTCTCTCCGGCTGTCCCCTGTGTCGGACAGTGTTTTACGACCTCCGGCAATTGGCTGACAACAGAGGTCCACAGACATTGAGACCGGCACAGTTTTCAGGCCGACACAGTTTGCCGTGAATAACTATCTCTCAGTAGCAAAGGTCAGTGGTAACTGGGTCACACAGACCAAGCGGGGTTATATAGGTAGACCAGGCCGGGTTACAGGGGTAGACCAGGCCGGGTTATAGAGCGGACCTGGCCGGGTTGCAGGGGGAGGCCAGGCCGGGTTATAGAGGCGGACCTGGCCGGGTTAGCAGGGGAGGCCAGGCCGAGCGTTACAGAGACAGACCAGGCCGGATTATCAGAGGCGGGCTGTGGCGGAGTGACGGGCGTTTCCATTAGCGTGTGGTGTGGTGGCCAACTGGCCAGTGACCGGTGTTCCATAGCGTGTGATTTGTGGTGGCCACTGGCCAGTGACCGGGTGTTCCATTAGCGTGTTGGTGTGGTGGCCACTGGCCAGTGACCGGGTGTTCCATAGCGTGTGGTGTGGTGGCCACTGGCCAGTGACCGGGTGTTCATTAGCGTGTGGTGTGGTGGCCACTGTCCAGTGATCGGGTGTTCCATTAGCGTGTGGGGTGGTGGCCACTGGCCAGTGACCGGTGTTCCATTAGCGTGTGGTGTGGTGTTGGCCACTGGAGTGACGGGCGTTCCATTTAGCGTAGTGGTGTGGTGGCCACTGGCCAGTGACCGGGTGTTCCATTAGCGTGTGTTGTGGTGGCCACTGGGCCAGTGACCGGGTGTTCCATTAGCGTGTGTTTGTGGTGGCCACTGGCCAGTGACCGGCGTTCCATTAAGGTTGTGGTGTGGTGGCACTGGCCAGTGGACCGGGTGTTCCATTAGCGTGTGGTTGTGGTGGCCACTGGCCAGTGACCGGGTGTTCCATTAGCGTGTTGGTGTGGTGGCCATTGGCCAGTGACGGGTGTTCCATTTAGCGTGTGGTTGTGTGGCCACTGGCCAGTGACCGGTGTTTCCATTAGCGTGTGTTGTGTGGCCACTGGCCAGTGACCGGGCGTTCCATTTAGCGTGTGTGTTGGTGGCCACCTGGCCAGTTGACCGGGTGTCCATTAGCGTGTGGGTGGTGCGCCAACTGGCCAGTGGACCGGGTGTTCCATTAAGCGTGTGGTTGTGTGCGCCACTGGCCAGTGCCGGGTGTTCCAAACAATATAAAAAATAAAAATAAAAAAAACATAATTAACCCAAAAAAAAAAAAAAAAAAAAAACAAAAAAAAAAATAAAAAAAACAAAAAAAAAAAAAAATGAATCTAGCGTGTGTTGTGTGGCCACTGGCCAGGACCGGGCGTTCCATTAGCGTTGGTGTGGCCACTGGCCAGTGACCGGGTGTTCCATTAGCGTTGTGGGTGGTGGTGGCCACTGGCCAGTGACCGGGTGTTCCATTAGCGTTGTTGTTGGTGGCCACTGGCCAGTGACCGGGCGTTCCATTAGCGTGTGGTGTGGTGGCCACTGGCCAGTGACCGGGTGTTCCATTAGCGTGTGTTGTGGTGGCTGCCGGTGGCGGGGAGATCCATCAGCAGGGTGTCGCCGCGTGAGAACGGCCGCTGACGGCCGACCGACTCTCTGCGGTCCACTGGATACATCGGACATACAGCACACTGCCGAGTGCCGGCTCCTGTGGCGCTGCTCTCCTTGCATTCGGCCATTTCTTCTGGCTGACTCTGTTTTGTCTAGCCCAGAGCGGCTGGTATGCAGTGCACCCCATGCCGGCTGGTTTTGTCTGTGAAATACTTTCCCTTTCTTTTCAATTAAACTTGTTTTTCATTAGGTTCTGTCCCAGTGTCCCATCTATCGCCATTGTAAGTCTCCTTCCGTGTTCGGTCACCTTCGGACAAGTTATATCACCCTGGGTAAGTCACTGGGCTTACGCATCAGAGGCAGGCCGCCTTTTAGACGTGCCGGCACAGCTTTTATTCACGTCATAATGTCAGATATCATATCAGGTTGTCACAGAATCGACATTTAATGCTCTCTATTTTTGCATGAGTATTGGGTAACCGCTAGTCACCTGCGGCTGCGGTTAACACAAAGCTCATACATATGTTTGAATATCAAGTGTTTTTCCGTCGCCGTGATATTGTGCGTCGGTGACGGTGTACGGTACGCAGTGGGCCTGCATCCCCCCACTCTCAGTCAGTCTGCACTCACCACACCCCGAAGCCATCCCGCAGCCAGGGTCACCGGGCCCCGACGCCGCACCGCTGGCCACCGGATCTGCTGATGGATTAGTGTGGGATCACCGGGCGTAAAACGCGGTCATTACCTGGCCAGCGGCCACCTCCCACGGCCCACCTCCCTGCCGGTGTCGGTCTCAGCTGGCGTAATTTACTCCACAGGACTATGCCGTGCGTGGGATTCCGTCCAGAGTAACTTTACGGCTGCCCTGACGCGTGTCAGGTCCGGGGCCGTACTTAGTACCGCTGCCCTGACGCGTGTCAGGTCCGGGGCCGGACTTAGTACCGCTGCCCTGACGCGTGTCAGGTCCGGGGCCGGACTTAGTACCGCTGCCCTGACGCGTGTCAGGTCCGGACTTAGTACCGCTGCCCTGACGCGTGTCAGGGTCCGGCCGGACTTAGTACCGCTTGCCCTGACGCGTGTTCAGGTCCGGGACGGACTTAGTACCGCTGCCCTGACGCGTGTCAGGTTCCGGACTTAGTAACCGCTGCCCTGACGGGTTGTCAGGTCCGGACTTAGTACGCTTGCCCTGACGCGTGTCAGGTCCGGGGACGGACTTAGTACCGCTGCCCTGACGCGTGTCAGGTCCGGACTTAGTACCGCTGTCCTGACGCGTGTCAGGTCCGGACTTAGTACCGCTGCCCTGACGCGTGTCAGGTCCGGGTCACTACCCTAGTACCGCTGTCCTGACGCGTGTCAGTCCGCGACTTAATACGCTGCTCCTGACGGTGTCAGGTCCGGGGACTGACTTTTAGTACCGCTGCCCTACGGTGTCAGGTCCGGGGCCGGACTTTAGTACCGCTGCCCTGACGCGTGTCAGGTCCGGGGCCGGGGACTGAGTTACCGCTGCCTGTACGCGTGTGTCAGTCCGGGCCGGACTTAGTACCTGCCTGACGCGTGTCAGTGTCCGGGGACGGACTTAGTACCGCTGCCCTGACGCGTGTCAGGCCCGGACTTAGTAACCGCTGCCCTGGACGGTGCCGCGTCAGGTCCGGGGCCGGACTTAGTACCGCTGCCCTGACGCGTGTCAGGTCCGGGCCGGACTTAGTACCGCTTTGCCCTGACGCGTGTCAGGTCCGGACTTAGTAACCGCTGACCCTGACGCGTGTCAGGTCCGGACTTAGTACCGCTGCCCTGACGCGTGTCAGGGCCCGGACTTAGTACCGCTGCCGACGCGTGTCAGGTCCGGGGCCGGACTTAGTACCGCTGTCCCTGACGCGTGTCAGGTCCGGGGCCGGACTTAGTACCGCTGCCCTGACGCGGTCAGGTCGGGGCCGACTTAGTTACCGCGCTCCGACGATGTTCGTGTCCAGTCCGGACTTAGTACCGCTGCCCTGACGCGTGTCAGGTCCGGGTCACTACCCTAGTAGCAGATAACGTTGTCACAACGTCATGGCAACGTTGACAACCGTATGGCAGCGTTCATACGACGTAATTACGTCGTGAAAACGTTGTCACGACGTCGTGAAAGTAATGTGTGCTACTAGGGTATACCTGGACCTACCCAGCCGGCAGTCGGCATGGGTTCACGCCAAATATATGTCAAACGGTAGTTCGGGGCTCAGTTTTAGCTCAGATGGGGAATCCACTTAGCTATGAAAGGCCGGAGACGGATCTGAACGATGCTCATTGCTCATGTATGTGCCTCTTCTAGTTATGGGCGCAATATGACCTCGGCCGTCGTCACGCCGTTAAAGCCCAATATCATCAGCATCATGTGTCTCGTTTATCCGATTTACGCGAACCATTCGGACCAGGTTCCAGACCAGCATATCAGTGGTTGGACGTCGAATGCCCTCGCTGGCCTTCGAATTTCATCAGTCTGGTCGTCGGCTGATTAGGTGGTTTTCGTTAACTGCATATTCATTCTGACAGAGCTGACTTGTTTTGATGTGTTCAAATATAAAAAGCAAAAACAAACGGCAAACATACATCCATTTGGACCAAGCAGTGATTAATGTTTAGACATATCAGTGACGAAATGGTGAGATGTAACATCTGATTCTGCTGCTGCTCTTGATGTGATGGTGTCTGGTGACGTTGGTGATGTCGGTGGTGTCCCCCAGGTACCGGACTGGGAGAAGGAGGCGGTGCCGGAGCACGTGCTGAAGGCGGCCCGCGAGATGAACCGCACTGCCTACAAGGAGCGCCTGAGACAGATCCGCATGTCTGAACACGACGCCGCCATGTATGATGGCATGAGCGGCAACGTCCGAAAACAGGTATATAACTGCACACCCGGCTGGGTCACACACGGACCAGGCACACCCGGCCGGGTCACACACGGACCAGGCACACCGGCTGGGTCACAACGGACCAGGCACACCCGGCCGGGGTCAACACAACGGACCAGGCACACCGGCAGGGCCCACACGGACCAGCACACCGGCCCGGGCCACACACGGACCAGGCACAACCCGGCCGTGTCACACACGGACCAGGCCACACCCGGCGGGTCACACACGGACCAGGCTTACACCCGGCCGGGGTCACACACGGACCAGGCACACGGGCCGGGTCACACACGACCCAAGGCAACACCGGCTGGGCACACACGGACCAGCACACCCACGGCGGGCCACAACGGACAGGCACACCCGGCCGGGTCACACACGGACCAGGCCCACCGGCCGGGCCACACACGGACCAGGCACACCCGGCGGGTCACCACGGACCAGGCCACACCCGGCGGGTCACACACGGACCAGGCACACCCGGCTGGGTCACACACGGACCAAGGCACACCCGGCCGGGTCACACACGGACCAGACACCCGGCTGGGTCCACACACGGACCAAGGCACACCCGGCCGGGTCACACACGGACCAAGGCAACCCGGCCGGTCTTATCATGTTTCCACGTCCGCTGCACACGGGTCTCTGGCTCTGCGTGTTCTGCACTGTCGCCACCTGACGCATTGTGTCGCTGTGTGTTGGTCTTCAGGTCCAGTCCCAGCGTGCTCTGCACTGTCGCCACCTGACGCATTGTGTCGCTGTGTGTTTGTCTTCAGGTCCAGTCCCAGCGTGTTCTGCACTGTCGCCACCTGACGCATTGTGTCGCTGTGTGTTGGTCTTCAGGTCCAGTCCCTGCGTGTTCTGTTGTCAAGTCTCCAGGCCCAGGGCAAGGAGCGCCAGTGGCTCAAACACCAGACGTCGGGGGAGCTGGATGACGCGAAACTGATCGAAGGTACGCCGTGCTGGTGGCTATGTTCTACAACAATAGCATGGTCTTGCCGATACTGCTCCTCCGCATGCTTCCATTGCGAACAAATAACTGTTCCCCGTTAAAGTGTTGGTATTTTGTCACGACCCATCGAATCTGACCTTGTATATCCTGCCCTGATCTGACCTGCCCTACCCTGCCCTGACCTCACCCAACTTGACCTTGCTTGACCTGTTCTGACTTAACCTTACTTGACTTGACCCGACTTGACCCGACTTGACCCGACTTGACCCGACCCGACTTGACTGACTTGACGACTTGACCCGACTTGACCCTGACTTGACCCGACTTGACCCGACCTTGACCTGACCTGACCTGACCTGACCTGACCTGACCTGACCTGACCTGACCCGGCAGGTATCACTGGAGAACGGACCATTTATAAGCGGCGCGGAGAGCAGGAGCCGGAGATGGGATCACCGCAGGAGAAGCCCAAGCGGCTGAAGCTGGTCACAGACGTCTCCGGCAGTATGTACAGGTTAGTCACGTGTGCAGGATACGTGTTCTCAGTGTTGTTCATGGACCCGTGCGGTTGGCTGCGGTTCGACGTTCAGCAGTGGTTGGCAGCATGGGGGATAACGGAAAGTGGGGATGGTGTGAAAGGTATGACGTCACACGGCTGCGGTCGGCTGCGGTTTCGGCGGTCGGTACGAAGCGACCACAGCGACCAGAGAATGCAATGGGACGTAAAGTGGTGCATCGCGGTATTCAGTGTTCATAAGACGCCTGCCTGTGATGACGTAAGCTGAAACAGGCGGGGATTAAAAACCTGCGGTTGACCGCCGAACCGCAGGGACCATGAACTGGATGCAGTTCCTCAACACATTCTCTGGATACTACTCCTGCGTACCGTGACAAAATATTGTTTATTCAAACTAAAGCCAGTCGGCTCAGCAGCTGGACGGACATCAGTCTACCTCTACCTCTACCTCTACCTCTGCCCCTGCCTCTGCCTCTGCCACTGCCTCTGCCTCTGCCTCTACCTCTACCTCTGCCTCTGCCTCTGCCTCTGCCTCTGCCTCTGCCTCTGCCTCTACCTCTACCTCTGCCCCTGCCCTGCCTCTGCCTCTGCCTCTGCCAATGCTCTGCCTCTGCCTCTACCTCTGCTCTACCTCTGCCTCCTGCTGCCTCTACCTCTACCTCTGCCTCTAACCCTCTACCTGTACCTCTATCTCTTCTCTACCTCTTGCTCTACTCTGCCTCTACCTCTGCCCTTACCTCTACTCTACTCTGCCCCCGCCTCTGCCTCTGCCTGCTGCCTTTGTCTCTGCCTACCTCTACCTCTAACCGTCTGCCTCTGCCTCTACCTTCTGCCTGTCTGCCTTCTGCCACTGCCTCTACCTTCTCCCTCTGCCTCTGCCTCTGCCTCTGCCTTGCCTCTGCCCTCTGCCTCTGCCTCTGCCTCTGCCTCTGCTCGCTCTTGCCCTCTGCCTCTTCCTCCTGCCTCTGCTCTACCTCTGCCTCTGCCTCTGCCCTCTGCCTTGCCCCTGCCCTTTGCTCTGCCTTCTGCTCTGCCTCTGCTCTGCCTCTGGCCACTGCCTCTTCCTCTGCCTCTGCCTCTGCCTCTGCCTCTGCCTCTACCTCTGCCTCTGCCTCTGCCTCTGCCACTGCCTCTACCTCTACCTCTGCCTCTGCCTCTGCGCCCTCTACCTTTGCCTCTGCTCTGCTCTGCCACTGCTCTACCTCTCTCTACCTCTACCTCTGCCCTGCCCTAACCTCTGCCTCTGCCACTGCCTCTACCTCTACCTCTACCTCTGCCTCTGCCTCTGCCTCTGCCCTGCCTCTTCCTCTGCCTCCCCTGCCTCTGCCTCTGTCTGCCTTGCCTCTGCCTCTGCTTCGCTCTGCCTCTACCTCTGCCTCTACCTCTACTCTGCCTCTGCCCTTTGCCTCTGCCTTTGCCTCTGCCTCTGCCTCTGCCTCTGCCCTCTGCCTCTGCCTCTGCCACTGCCTCTTGCCTCTGCCTCTGCCTCTGCCCTCTGCCCTCTTGCCCTCTGTCCTGTGCCCTCTGCCCTCTGCCCTCTGCCTCTCCCTCCTCTTGTAGACATTGCACCGCAATCTTACAGCCGGCCGACAGAGCAAGCGAGGCAATAGCGGGAACACGGAATGACGCTGCTAGGCTGCACCGCACGACCGCGGCGTTAACTTTTGCTCGAACAATAATATAATTGCATTGTATTAGAGTAGGTTTATGTTTGTAAATTTGTAGCTTCTACCTAAAGCCTGATTCGGTCAGACAAAGTCTCTATTATCATGATTTTCTTACATCCGCAATCGCTTCGATTATTTTTATATTACTATTATAATTAAAAACAGGGTACATACATGGACAAACAAAATTAATAGTGGAACAGTCATCCATGGTTAAAACACAATATAATGCGGATGTGGGAAGGGTTTCTGGTCTTTACTGCCGCATTCTCTGTATTTCTCTAGTAGCCTTGTGCCGCCAGAGTCAGCCGATATAAGCCCCTTCCGATGTAACTGTGGGAGTAGATCCGGCCGTTAGATCTAACAGGGCCGTGTTATATATTGATCCAGGTGGGCACTAAGTGTGTTTCTCTTATTACAGCTGTAGTTCGCTGTCAATGTTGAGCATTATAAAATATACAGATGCCTCTGCCTTTGATGAAAATATAACGGGATAACCCCAGTCCCCAAATGATAATGCAGTGTGTCTGTGTTTTTTTCTTCTTTAAATATGCACGTTCAAACACGTGTGTACTGTGTACGACAAAATTGTAACAGTTTAAGCAAGCGTAAGAGGTGATTGCTAGCTTAAAGCAGCGAGGGGTGAGATACTTGTTTTCGCTCAGCTGAGTGACGTCTTGTTGATGTTATGTAAACGTATGATATGGCTCTGGGTTATCTTACTCTTCACTGGCTTCTGCTTACGTTAAACCTATAGACCCTCCACTACTTCCCTACTTCCCTACTTTGTTGTATGAGTTCTGCAGGGATTCACAAGTCGTTCCCAGTCCCATAAATATGCCAGTTGTTGTCGTTGCGATCCGGCACGTTCCGTGCTCTGTTGTCGATGAGTTTGGGCTACCGTCGCCGCTGAACCGACGGTGTCTCTCCCAGGCGCGCACTTCCCGCTCTGATCAGCTCTCATTACTTGTTCATTTCCATCTCCGCCCTCCGACACTCCCCTTCCCGGCAGCGCTATAATAAACACCCTGTCCGCTCCGCTCCCGCGGCACAACACACACACACACCGACACACCACACACCACACACACACACACTACACACCCAGTCCCACCACCCACACACTCAAACACACACACACACACACACACACACACACCACACACACACACACACACACACACACACACACACACACACAACCACACACACACAACACACACACACACCACACACACACAACACTTTTCAGAACACACGCAGACACACAGCTGTATCACACAAACACACACACGCAAGACACAAACGCAGACACCACACTGTACACACAACACACACGCCACACACACACACCCAAACACACACACACACACACACACACACACACACACACCACCACAAACACAACACACACACACACACCTAACACACACACCACACCTACACACACACCTACACACACACCTACACACAAGACCTACACACACACCTACAGCAACACCGACACACCCGACACCACCGACACATCACACCACAACACCTACACACACACACACACCTACACACACACACACCTACACACACCGCTAGGCAGAAGGCTGCTGAATCATGCCGGGCCTGCGTGTGTCGGCGGCGACAGTGTGTTTCCCTGCACCGTAACGGATGAAGATTGGCCTGGGCGCTGTGTTGATCAATGGCCGTATCTGACCGGCGCCACCGGGCCGAGCCGGGCCCAACCAGCTCCGAGTGGTGCTGAGTGGTGCCGAGTAGTGCTGAGTAGTGCTGAGTGGTGCTGAATAGTGCGGAGTGGGGTCGAGCGGTGCCGGCCGCCGCTGTTCGGATGACGCGTTCGGCGCGCGTGCCCGGAATACGTCGTCCGCCGCCCCCGGGGGCGGGTCGCGAGATTGCCGAGGGGGGCAGCC
>VOPJ01015125.1:0-28269 GCA_014673585.1 Semibalanus balanoides | reverse complement strand
CGCGCTTCGCGCTCGCTCGTAATGAGGACTCGCTCCGCGCTTCGCGCTCGCTCGTAATCAACTCTAACAAATTTTCTCTTTTTATTGTGATGCATACTTGGAAACATGTATCTGTAAATTTGATTTGTATTGTAACTGTTAAAGTTGTACATAATGTAACCCAGCTTGAAAATGGTTTTGGAAAAACAACAACGTCGCTAAGCAGATAAGAAATTATGAATACTGGTGATCTATCTTTGATTTACCACGCAAGAACTTCTGATCCGACAAATCGAATAAAACGGAAGAAGCTGAACGAAAACGAAATATTCCCTTGGCATTCAATAAACTTGCCTGAAAGAAGATTACTGCCTAAACTACACCAATATATATATATTATATATATATATATATATATATATATATATATATACTATATATATTATATATATATATATATATATATATATATTAATACAAACAAAGGGCAAAGCAAACAAAGGTTTTATTCATAAAGCTGCTCTTGCTGCGGCCGGGACTGCCCTATAGGACTCTTCAGTCTTCATCTATGCGTACTGGAGTCAAGGGCTCCGCCACGGGTTTGAAGTTGGGGGAACGTGGACTCATGATGTCAACGAAATATAGGGCTGAGCAGGGGCGCAGCTAACTTTTTAGAAGGGGGTAAGCTAGTCATGGTTTACCCTCCCTCCCCCCAAAAAAATGACGCTGAACTATAAAAATCCACGGATTTTGACCACTTTATTTTGCGAGGCCCCCTTTGGAAACTTTTGATGAGTTGGATTAGACCAGGACCCACAAGACCCTCAGAGAGGCCCATGAACCAGGCACATAGCCAGGATTTCGTCCGGGGTGGCGCCTCAAAGGGACGTCATAATCGTCACAATGGAAATCAAGCAAGCCAGCACGCAAACGTACACACAAACACACGCACACCTACACACACATACATCGTAGTCAACTATTACCGAAAGAAAGACCGGGCCGCCCGTTTGAAAGGTTTCGGTTCAAGCCTCCTCACATCATCAGGCAACGCGTTTAGCAGCGATACCGCACGGTGCGAAAACGATCGCTGTCCTGCCGCAGTTCTCATAGCAGGCGGGCGCAGGTACCGGTCCTGTCGCGTGACACGCTCACAGGGTTGCGCATCAGCGTAGGTGCGGAGCAAAGACGCGAGGTCCGCAGGCTCACCCTAGCACACATGCTTTATGAGCAACTATCGCTGTCTGTAGATCGCACATCTGGTGTGGCGCTTAGGAGGTTCAGGTCATCCCGCGCGCGAGATTCATGATCATATTTCCTGAGTCCAGTAACGACCCTGGTTGCAAAATTTATTACTTTCATCAGTCTGTTTACGTTAGAAGCCGAACCCATTGCCATATACAGAGATACAGTATCTCACGCGCGAGATGACCAGACCGTGCACGATTGTCAACATCACGCGCTGCGGGAGGAAATGCCTCGGTGGCGGAGACCCGATCAGGAGGCGACACACTTTTCGCACTAGTCCATGAGATGAGCGTCCGCTTAAGGTGGCGGTCAAACAGCACGCCGGGTTTTTTACAAACTGCTCTCCTGGGTTGGTCTCCCCACCGACCCGCACGCTGACAGGTGAGCGGTCGCTGGGTGTTCTGCTTGGTGGCCAAGGAGAAGGATTTCAGTTTGGATGCGTTGAGTTTAAGTCCGTGTGCATGGAACCACGACGATAAGGAGGAAAGTGTAGTCTCCATGCGTAGGATGAGGCTAGGAAGGTTTCGTTTGACATCGGATATAAGGACCTGGGTATCGTATCGTATGGGTATCGTGACTGAGTATGACCGATGAGATAGGATGAAAACCAGGCTGGGTCAATGCCATAGAGCTGGAGTTTGGAAAGAAGCTGTGAATGGGGAATAACGTTAAAACATTTACTAAGGTCTAAGAGGCACAAAAGGGAGACATGTCCACGGTCCATGTTGGAAAAGATGTGGTTGGTGATGGAGAGCAGAGCGGTTTTCTGCTGGATGGCGGGGACAAAACCATCGTTGAGATTGGGGAGCAGGAGGATGATTATCTGAACATGTAGGCAACAGCTGGCGCTGTACACACCTCGACGATTTTGGCAGATGGGGATATAGAAATAGGACGATAGTTAGAGACTAGGGTTTGGGTCGCCAGATTTGAAATGGGATGAACCAGAGAGTGCTTCCAAGAATCGGGAAAGTCACATGAGGTAAGGCAGGTATTGACAACATGCTGGGCCGATGGCATCAAAACAAAGGAGCAGGATACGAATACAGATACCGTCAGGTCCACACGCACCGGAACGCTTAAGGAGAACACACCTCCGCAGCTCGGAAGTGTCAGCACGGCGACCGAAAACCATCAAGTAACACCCGTGTTAGACGGCAACGGAAGTCGGGCGGCGCCGAGACTAGCGAGTCGGCCGCGGACAACGCGGGCCGAACATGAACGAAAAAGCTGTGCATCTCGTCCGGTGTGGCAGCAGGAGGTTGGCGGTACAGCTCCGTTTACCGCGAATTAGTCGGGCGGACAGTGGCGGTAGAAAGAATGCTCCCTGAGCCCGCAGTCTCTCCTCTATGTCCGCCCGGCAATCGCGCCTGATCGCCGACCTGACCCTCCAGTCTAAATCTCGGAAGGCCGGCGATCTCCCCTCACGGCGCAGCTCGCCCCTCCGCTGTGACATATGGTCCAGGGTCGCCGGGGTGACAGCTGGCGCACATGGGTTTCTAACAGACACGGTTCTGAGCGGAGCATGCCAATCGAGTACCGGTAGCAAACGGTGAGTGATATGTAACCACTTGTCGGTGACAGATGGGCAGCTAAAAACACCTGACCAGTCAACGAGGTGCAAATCATGGAGTAAACAATAATGATCAATGCGTTTTAAAAAGCGTGTGCAGATGCGGACAGGCTTCTTTCGACCCTTTGGTAAACATAAAAGCGCACGGATGAAATAATGAGGGCTAAAGGCACATTTAAAAGCACGAACGCGCTGGACGACGTCATTAGAATTACAAATCACCACGTCTAAAAGTGAGCCAAATGAGAATGTAGGTTGCGTCACAAACTGATTCAAGGTAAACGATTGCAGCATCTCCAACAGTCTGTACTTTCCAACATTGGCTGAAGTGTCAAGCAGATTACAATTCAGGTCGCCCATAATAAACACAGGTCCGAGGTGCCGCAATAAAACCCGCTGAAACTGCATCTCCAGCTCGTTGATGTCTGCATGGACGGCCGAAACCGTACGCCGCGGAGGACGGTAGACACTGCGGCGATGGAGGAAGTGCGGTCGGACTATGGTTTCACTCGAGCCATAGCGATCCAGCCGAATCCGCGCAGTCTGATGGCCGGCTGGAGTATGAATTGAGGCCGTGTAGTAGTCGCGGATCAGTATCGCACTCGCCGTGCCACGTCACCTCGGCCGGGTTCTGCACGGTACAGCACGTAGCCGGGGAAAGTGACCAGCCCGGACGCAGTGGCGGATCGAAGCCAGGTTTCGGTCATGACGCAGATGTCGTACTGAAGTCGCTTCAGGTGGTCGTGCTGCAGCGACGCTATCTTCGGCAGCAGGGACTGGACGTTAATCAGCCCCGCCAGAAGACACTGCTGACGACCGCCAGGAGTAGAGCGCCGCCACGCTCGGCGCCCTCTGCACCCCCGGCGCCTGGCGCTGGAGCCGCGCCTGCCGCGCCGGGTCACGCTTCCGCCCGGGGACCGGTCGAGGTCAGGGTCGCTGCGGCCGGGCTGAGGCGCCGGCGCCGGTAGGAACGGTGACCGGGTGATGTGGCGACAGGTTCGTCGGTCGTTGTCGTCGCGTTGGCATATTACAGGTGGTGACAGTGCTTGTCGAGTGCAGGTTGGCAGGGGAGCAGGTCCAGCGGCCGACACCAGCAGGTAAGTCAGCGCCAGAAACACCAAGTGACGAGCGGTGTCCCGGTGCATACTGGGTCGTCGGTCTGTGTAAGTTCGAGCGGCTCGTCGACGTCGTCAAAAGCCTCACCTCGGGTGCACAGTTGCTCACAGACGTCCTAGCACACACTCATTCACACCACACACTTGCAGAGCGAGGCACAGAGCGGTTTGAGTGGAATGGAGCGGAGCTCCCGGCGCCGCAGCCGACCACGGGCGCAGCGCGCAGAGAACTATGCATACCTGTAGAATGTTTTCAAACGTGTGTATGCGTGCAGGTGCACCTGATTAAGCACTTGCGGGCATACTGCGTTCGTGTTTGTGCGCATATGCATGCGTTAAATAAACATCGCACATTACCTCAACATACATCGATGTATATCGATACATCGATTCACTGATGTGCAATATATGCAAGCTGTATGTGAACACTGAACATGCGCATGTGCTGTTGCAGAGAAGGGCCTTGAGTCGGGATCGTGACAGCCAGCTGCTTGTCCTGCGGTGGCCGTATCGCACACCGGTTCCGCTGGAGCGGACTTTTCCCGACTTCTCCGACGTCGGAAGCGATGATAGCGGCGTCCGTCCGACGGTGTTGAGATGCCCCCTGGCAGTCACAAGACCAGTAGACGGGCAGAGGCGCTGTCGTGACCCAGGCAGAAGGAGCCCGGGGACCTGGCGCCGGCACGATGGCGGCAAGTCGAGGCTGGGTGTCAGTGTTTGTGCTGGCGGTGACGACGCTGATTGGATGTGGAGAGGGCCAGTTGGAGGAAGGCGCTCTTAGCGGCTGTACACGCGAACGAAGGGCCAGCAGCACTGTTGGCATGGAGTGCGACTTCGCCAACCGCTCGGTAAGACACTTGCTCGTTTTTGGTTCGTGGGAAAATGATAATATGTTTAGCTTCCAGCGAAAGCGAGCACCGTAACAACAGACACGCCAAGTTGAATAACTTTCTAACCATGACACGAAATTCCTTACAATGACTTGTCGTCATACTCATTCAGTGGTAGAACTTAATGAAATCGGTCGGGGACCCTAATGTTAATTTGATAGATTTGTATCTCCATTCTTACCATGCAATATAAAGTTCCACTCCTGTACATATTGGAAAATTCGACCCAAATCACCTGCAAGTTTGTATTTTCAGCGTATAGCTTCAATAACGATGCTGATAGAAGAAACGTGCGCGCTTGATTTTGTTTTCACTCTTGTAAGGCGCAAATATCCTCACTAAACCAAACATAGCATAACCCGGCATTGGCTGGAGTCTCAGCCGAGCGCTATTGGCTTTTGGGGGGGGCGTTTTTGCCCCCTGTCCGATTCCCGATCAAATGTTGTGATTTTGACGCGCCATGCAGCGATCGAAAGGTCTCAAGATGCTAAATCGAGTAAATCCTGAATATGTGGTTTTCAAGATCATGCCCATGGGTCAGGTTAGGGTCAGGTCAAAGGTCAAAATCGAGGTATTTGAGTGTATGGGCCGTACTCTCCATCTAAAGTAAACCTTCGCTTGCGACGATGATCAACCAAAGTGGTCTCAAAGGTATGATACTTTTACTGTATGAGCTAAAGTGAGATTGTTTGTAAAGGTCAAGGTCAACGTCAGGTTACTAAAGGTCACTATGGGCAAAACATATTTGAAAGACACGCAACACATGCTCTATGAGTTATTTATGCATATTATTCGATTGTAATAATTAGTTACAACCTGGCCTTATTTACCAAAAGTAAGTGTCATGTTCAAGTCAAGGTTAGGTCACATAAGTTCAAATTGACAAATTAAACGGAAAAGTCATGATCTTAGACCAGTTTTATCTCGGAAATACAGTGCTGTCATATCTGTGTTTATATCTGGTCATCAAAGCAAAAAATGTATTGAAAATATACTTTATGAGTTATTCTTACTAAGGGAGCCATAAGTCAGTCAAAGTAAAGATATTGCTTTGAACTTAGGTTCAGGTGTTGTTCATATGTTTTTTTGTACAATTGTTTTATGTTTCTTTTTTAATTCATTTTCCGACAAATCATTTTCGATTTTTGGCGGGTAACAAGATACAAGTCGAGATTACTATTTTGTAGCCCCTGACATTTGTAATCTTTGTTGATTTTTGGTTGCATTTGGTCAAAAGATGGTCTTTTATGGCCTGTTAAAGTTAAGCTGATTTTTTGGGGGTAAAAATAGTGGGTAGTAATGTCACTAAATTTGTTGAATCTCATTTGTATTTAATTGCTATATTTTTGCTCAGAAGACGTAAACTTGATATTAATAGAAGGTACCTGAAGTCAGGGGTGGTAAAAAGTGCCAACCTTACTGGATGAATTTGGCGCCTAAATATGACCTCAAAGAGCTTGCTCCGAGGGCCAAAATGTCCAAATGTCCATTCACAATTGTACTTTGGTCAATCAATTGTTTAAGAGTAATCATACAACACAATGCTTTTAAACTGGCTCCAAAGAAATTTTCCTTATCGCTTGTTGTGAACCAACAGATAACAAGTGCATCCCATCCTTGAGCCAAGTCATCGACCGAGATCTACGCCCCATTTAATCAAGAAATCGAAAGTAATTATCCCCAAATACGTGACCTGAAATGTCTCTAAGGTGGTAACTCTGATGAATGGTGGTAACTCTAAGGTTGCAGTTTCAACTGGGCGCCGCCCGGGCGGCGCCACTTCCTAGTTGTAAGATACGGGGCCGCCGTCGCCCTATCTCATTTTTAACAGCGGCACCATTTCTGATTTCTAAGTATTTTTCCAATAATTATTTGGAAAACTCTGCAAAAACTCTCTGACCAATTGCCCGAAAATATGAAATTTAGTGATATATCGAGATTCTGAATGATGGTGGTAACTAGAGGTCCATTTCAAAGGCTTTGGCTACCCGCCAACCCCGCAAAACCGCTTCCAGCTATCCACCACTACCACATGACCATATAAGGCTGCCAGGCTTACCCGCAAGTACCCTCCACAAATAAAACTTGTCATCAATTTTGTTGCCATTTAATACTCATTTTTAATTGCTAAACGTTAAAATTGATCCATGCTCTTGCTCCACTTAACTGAGATCCTATATTTGTTCAATGTATTCCCCAACTCCCATCAAAATCCCTGTTTTCCCCATTGTTTTGCAATTCTGGCCAATTCTGCTACCGCCAACTACCCACTTAATCCAAAAATCGCTTGGTTACCACGCTTACTACAAAATGGGTAGTACTACCAACAACATATGGGTAGGTGGTAGAAAAGGTGGCAACTCTAGTGGTAGCGTCGCAGAGCGGGGCGACTAGTTTTGTGTATTGCGCATGCGCGGAATGATTGGTCCTCCCGATTCCGGGAGATTTACCGAACATACGCGGTGGCGCCAGGGGGCCCGTTATCGGGGCAAATGGCATTAGTGTGTGCGTGCCTCAAGCTTAGCTCGCACTCTTTTGTTCCCGGCAGATTATTAAACTTAAGATGTCGAATGCTACGAATTTGTGTGATATATCAGAATCCGTCGTATAAAACGATGTAATCAGACCCAATTTTAAAAATTATGGTCGGCAAAGTTGGCCAATCCGTGATCGCTTCCGTACGTAACGCCAACGTCACTGCCCTCCATTGTTATCTTCGGCCCAGGTCGGATTGTTAAATTGAGATAGCAATCTGTCAAAAATGATACGATTGATTAGCTTCATGCTTTTTCTTTGACAGAATTGTCAGTCTGAACTTTTGCTTGATGCATTCGCCCGACTATCATTTGTGGATCCAGGAGGGGGAACACGGTGCATGACCCCCTGCCACCAAATCCAGCGCAAAAATGGACCGCAAATTTGACAAGCATTTTGTCTGAGATAGATAGGAAATCATTAAGCACTTCACAAATAAAAGTTGTTTTAAGTCAGTTTACTTGATACAGTAAGCACAGCGAAGTCCGATGAGTTTCAGAATGTGCGAGGCGTCTTTTGGATCCCCGTCCCCACAGCTGACAAATATCCAAAGGAAACCGCGCGACGCATCCGACGCATATACTCGACCGTCAAGGCGACGCCACCCACCGACTATTTTTTTTGGAGCGTAGATTTCTGAAGTCCTATTCTTACATGCAAAACACCCATAGGCCTAGTGTTTAAGTCGAAATTTGGGGGTACAACTCCCCCGTCCCCCTTGGTGGAGCCCTAATTCGACTTATCTAATTACGATTGTATAAACTCGTTTCAAACAGGAGATATATATCCCTTATTGTGGCTCTGTGGGTAGGCTTTTGCCAAATAAATCGGAATATCAAGACGCAGCCATTCCTTCGACTAGGATAGTGGGGGGGGGGGGGCACAAGCATGCCCCAGCAGGAAACCCATCAGACAAAAGCCCCCGCGCCCCAAAATCGCGAAAAAATTAATCAACTCCAAGATTAGCCACTGAGGATGTATATTTTGCAAGGCCCCTACATACTAGTCGCACAGGGACGGTCACAAAAATGTTAAATATGAAGTCGGGCCGAATAGGGGGCACATGTCCCCTTGCCCCCCCCTCCCCATTGCCCTGCGCCCCTGATAGACGGCTATGATTGCATCGTCGAAAACACCAAACTGCCCGGTGGCGCGGGTTTAAACCGAACCCTAAAACCAATTTTTAAGTTCATTTTGATTCACCAGTCTGATTTGCGTTCGATACTTGTCATTGGGGGAACAATTTCCCTTGCCAAGATTTGGTTGGCGCCACCCGAGGCGTTTTACCACCTCCTGCTGAAGTTTCCGCCGTCGATAGCATTGTTCGATTAGCATATATTATGAAAGTCCGTCAAGGGGTGTTCCCCCCTAGCCAGCCAATGGTGGGCTAACCTAGACGATATGTGACGACTCATGCTAAGTATATATTTGTCCTAGATTAGAATGACCTGCATCATCCATGGTCAGCTGCTATCAGCAGATGGGAAGGGCCGAACCAGGGTTTATCCCGCGACCCACTGGGGGGGGGGCATAATCTTCCCCACCCCACCCGGATTTTCGCAATAACTAAAAAGCCATGACAAATACCGACGTGACACTTGCAGTACCTTATCCTACATCAATTTGACGAATATATAAATTGCTTTGGGAGATATTGATATTTTACTAGTCGCTTCACGAAGGATTTATTTTTACCCGGTAGTACCTGGTAGTACCCGGTAATATTTCGTGCTTTTTGGTAATTGAGTCTAAGAGCACGGAATTTCCCAGATATTTTTGGTACCAATTGAAACTTTATGAATTCATGTACAATTATCTGATCTTACAATGCAAAATTTACCGTTAGTTTCCTTTGTATAATCGAATTCATAGACACATATAACCGGGTACTACCGGGTACTACCGGCCCGGTAGTATCTGGTAGTACCCGGTTATATGTGTTCATTAATTTGATTATGCAAAAAAAAATAACGGGAAATTTCGCACTGTGAGAGCAGAATATTGTACATGAATTCCTTAAGTCTCAATTGGTATCAAAAATATTTGGGAAAAGCCGTGTTCCTAGACTCAATTACCTAAAACGCATGAAATATTACCGGGTACTACCGGGTAATACCGGGTTAAAATAAGTAATTAATGAAAACGGCTAATGACGTCATGTTATGCCATTTTTGGTGGAAAACGAAAAATGTTTGCAAAATCGTAGAAAATAGAGGTTTAAAGCAAATCACAAAGTTAAAGCAACACAATGTACGAAATACCATTGTCTTCAAAATGGCAGCCTCGAATTTGCAAAATTTTGCGTATTTGACCACTAAAAATTCACAAACGGATTTTCTCAGAAAAATTATCACAAAACCATAACCATATGTAAATAATAAAAAACGGAATATATGTGAGAGAACTAAGTATGGACGATGCACAAACCAAATTTAAAAGCAATATCTGTATTTTTGACTAAATTATGGTTATGACTCCTCAAGTGTAAGTAAATCATGAAGTATTTTTTAAATTAGTTTGCTTTACCTTCTTTACCAGATAAATATCATAGCTATATTTCTGAGACAAAACTAGACTATAAAAATGTATTTTTTGTTTATATTTTTCAGTTCACAATTTGACCTCATATGACCTGACTTTGACCTTTTATGGTGTCAGGTTGTCAAAATGGCTCCTACTATCGAATTACACGTGTAAAAGAACCCATAAAACATGTGTCGCATGACTTTTGTTGACCTCTTGCCAACAGTGATCTTTTGTGAAAGATATTGGCCTTGACCTTTGCTTAGATGCGGAAGATTTATTGTACTTTGAGAGCTTTGTGAAAAACATTCTGAATCTAAGCTTAGGATAAAAATATGACCAAACTAAAATATTTATGTTTTTACTTTGCCTGACTTAATGACATGTGAAACTTATTTCCCAATCTAGCGAATGCTTTGGTGGGGCGTATCATTGAGACTTTCGAGTCGTATTGTGCGTCTCGCTACAGTTATTCGTTCGGAAGATGACGAGGGGATAGAATTTGCCCCTCCCCCAGCGGGGCGCGTTCGGCTGGATACCCCAGCGGGGCGCAGGTTAATAACAAGTGAAGTTTTCGACTCTAGCTCATGCCTATAGTAAACATGAGTTGCTCAATCAGATAGTATGTATGGTCTATGCCGACATGAAAGTTCTTAGCGAATGTGTATGATCCCCAAAAACATCTATACTAAACGCAAGCACAAGTATACCTCTTGCAGAGCCTTGTCACCCCACGAAATACTCTGCCAATTTGGCTGTATACCTCTTGCAGACCCTTTTCAACCCACGAAACACGTGGGATGAGAAGGGTCTGGCTGAGACCCTTCTCACCTCCTTTGGCTGAGAGCCGTGACGTCATATGATTGAAATTGTGACGTTGTGACGTGGTATAATTGAAGCTGTTTCTCCATAGAACTGCAGTTGTGACGTCAAAGGACCAAATAGAGAAATTTAGTGAACATGTACCCCTCAGAACCACAGCGCCGCTAACAACCGTGCTTCTTATTTTGCTGCTTTCCTTGGTGTTCACTCTGGATATCGGTTGTAAATGAAATCGCTCTAATGCTTTGTCTCTAGTGAGTCGCGACCATCATCACAGCGCATGCTGAGGTTGTCTGCAATGCTAACAAAATGTCGAAAAAGGTCTTTACACTTGCTCCACCCACCCGTTTGCATTCTCCCATTTGATTATTTCCTTCATGATTACACTAATTTCTGTTTCAAATATTCAGGTGTACACCTAACTTAAATAATTGCTAAGGTATTGTATCGAATTACGTGACATTGCTTAAAGTCTTGTGAATATTAAAGACTTCAAACACTTAAGCATGATTTTGTTATAATCATACAAAATAACTTTATCCTCATAACGCCGAAAAAAAGTAAAATTAATTAATTAGAAGCTTTCGCTTGCGTCTTCTTCTAATTAATTTTCTAAGAAAGCTTATAATTAAATAAATGGAATTTGGTCTTTCAAAAATATTTTCGGCAATATAAGGAAAAGGTTATTTTTATGATTAAAACAATGTCTTACATTTCCCTCAAAACAGTGTTAAAACAAGTAATTAAACATGATATACTATTTAGAGAACATGATACACTGTTCTTTTAGCTGTGATAGATGTGCAAACATGCTCGCCCGACTGTGCATATGTAAGCCCTGGCAAGGCATGTTTCACCAAGTAGATGCATCCTGCCTTCGCCTTGCGCTAATTACAGATTCAATTTGGAAAAGAGGTCTCATTTGAGAGAAAAAAATGACAGCACTTATAATCTCGTGGATCACAGGACACATATCTGCAACGCTACACAGTAGGTACACTTATTTATTGGCACGCGTCTTTACGAATATTTGTGTGCGTTCACAAATATTGTAAACATACACAAATATTGTTCGTTCGTCCATTTTAGGCTAACATCCTACTGGTTTCTTTTCCAGGTGCGGCTTAATGCAGGACAGTTTCCACCATCAATTCAAACAGTACGCATGTCTAATGCCGAAGGGATTTTCATCGCCAAGGATACCTTCTCAAGTCTCCACAGTCTCAAAAGCATCCACCTCAATGACGTCAGAACGCTCCAGATTAACAAAAACGACTGGACCCGAATCGAACAGCCCGGACAAGTGACGATCACAATAAACCGTGTTTACGAGCTCTCCCTGCATAGTGGCGCGTTTTCTGGCTGGTCGAAACCCGGTCCCAAGATAGTCATCAGGAACGTGACCAAGTGTGACATCTCAAAGGAAGCCTTTAAGTCCGACTCCACAATCCAGAGAGTAGTCCTACAGAACATCCAGACCCTGGCTCTGGGCATCAATGCGTTCCAAACAGATGTTGGCCAGCTCAAGCTCGACAACGTCTCACTAGACAAAGGGTGCCAGAGCGGCAGCTTCCGTGGCCGCATCAGGAACCTCTCGCTGCATTCGGTAAAGATCGACAAGCTCAGTACCGGGTGTTTGAATACAGGGGAGGGCTGGGCAGACAGCATGACTATCCGGTCCAGCTACTTAGGGGACATCCAGCCTTTCAGCAATCGCAGCAGGACACAATGTGGGTAGTCGAGAAAGGCATCTGGCCTATGTTCCACACAAGGGCTGCACTGGACACGTCTACATTCACATGAAAGCTTCGACGTGATCGAGAGGCTTGCGACAAAACACGCTTCGACGCTCCATCAACCAGTTTTTGCTACTACAGGGGTTGACAATACAGCTTTCCGGAGTGCACGCCCTCAGTGGGTTGAGCCCCTGAGCGACGGAGCGACGCTCACCATCCAACGGGTGTCAGTGGTGGCGGCTGATGACGGATCACTGGCATTCTCCAAACCAACGCAGGTCACCCTGCTAGATGTCGAGCTGCCCGACCAATGTGGATGCGGAGTCGACAAACTGGCGTTTCGGCTGGTGATCGGTGACGAACCTCCACACAAAGCGACCGACGAGCAGAAGAGGGCCGCGGCGAAGATCTTCGAACAGGTCCGCTGCACGACCGGCACGGGCACAATGACGCTGGCCGAGTTCAACTGTCAGAACTGCTCTGCTAAGGATGGCGGCAATGCGCAGTGCTCATCTCCCCTGCTGTTCCAGACTTCGACGATGGCGACTCAAACAGCCGTCAGACTCTGGGTGCCTGTTGGAGTTGGGGCACTGCTGCTGCTGCTGGCGCTTGGCGCTGTAGTGGCGATGGTGAAGAGGCGATGCAGTCGACAGAGGGAGGGATATCCACCAGACGACCAACTTCGCAGCGACTGCAAGGCACAAGACGTCACCCCGGAGCCAGTGTACGAGGCTNTGTTAGTGACGTCACTCACCTACAGAGCCCAGCAGATAGGGACAGCTGGTGGCTTCACTCACCTACAGAGCCCGGCAGGTACGGACAGCTGGTGACGTCACTCACCTACAGAGCCCGGCAGATAGGGACAGCTGGTGACGTCACTCACCTACAGAGCCCGGCAGGTACGGACAGCTGGTGACGTCACTCACCTACAGAGCCCGGCAGGTACGGACAGCTGGTGACGTGGTTGAAGTTGCACGACTGCATCTCCTCCTGATCCGTCTCGCGGTGGTAGAAGTAGTTGAAGTTGGACACGATGACAGGCACGGGAAGCGCTATGGTCAGCACGCCGGCAATGGCGCACAGAGAGCCGACGATCTTGCCCCAGACGCCGACCGGCCTGCAGCAGACGCGGCGCGTTACAGGAGGCCGATGTGGCGCGGCGCGGCGCGGCGCGTCACATGCAGCAGAGGCAGCACGGTACGGTCCCGGGGCGTCGTGGCGGGAGGGGGGGGGGGCGATGCATCGTCCGGACAGGCCACACCAGGGAACGGTAACACATGATGCTGATGAGGAGTGCAAGCTCGGACGCTGCAGTAATCTCACAGCTCGGTGGTATAGTTTACAGACGATGTCATCCTGGTGTTTACACGTAAGGCGGCTTAGTACTGTGGGCCTACTGTTTTGATTTGAAGAACGTAAGTATGTGATAGTTGAACAATGCTTGTGTAGATGAGAGTCAAGGGCGGAACAAACAAAATGATTTGCCTTTTCACACATATTTCTCCCTTTTATCATCAATACTTACCGTAGTTGAACCAGGAGGCTCATTGGAGAACGCAAACACCACCTGTTTTCGTTACGGGTATACTGTATACCATTATCACAAAACGTACCAGTATAGTTAGTTTCACCAATACACGGTTCCTACAAGACAAGTCGGCACAAACTAAAACTGACAACATTCCGATAGTACATAGTAATTACCTTCTATATACCCGTTTCAAAAGTATTCTCGTCCTAAAGACAACCATGCCAAACCTTAACCTGCATAAGGCTCTCTGATATAGAGCCGCTATCATCAACATACAATACGCATGCAGACTGGAAAACCATTCGCCTGGATCTCTTGGTTCATGAAGCAAATCAGTGCTCTTGCTGCGAGGGTAAAGCTAGGGAGTGTCATCATTTCTGTCAATTAATCAAATAAGACTACTATAAAAATTGAGCCAGAGGAAATGATACGCAGTGATAAATATACGCTATTAGCTGTAAATAACCTCCACCTCTCAGGGTACCATTCCAAATCAATCCACGTCACCGTGGCAGTATGGCATCGCAGCTCTCCAAAAGTAATCCCTTCCAATTCGCCCTGCATTCCGTGCCCAGCGAGTCGCGAATGCGACTCGACTCCATGTGCTGACCTGCAAAATGCAAAGCCGTGGCGCCCAAATGCCCTGGGGAGGTGACGCAAACGAAATGCCGAACGCATGGTGCTTGTATCGAGCTGCAGTCGAACCGCTGTCGCGCCGCCACGCGCTCAGTCGGCCTCGAGCACCCGTCTACCATGCGAAAGAGGCATGCGAAGCGTCGTGGAAAGACCCAAGGGCATGCCGGGCGTGGTGGGGCATGACTAGCGGCGCTCCGCCGCCTGAACGCACTCTAACTGAACCGCATGCCAACCCAAGCTAGCAAGACTGAGAGAACGAGCCCTCGGGCCCTCTCCGTACGTCATATCGCCGTATCCGACTGTAGTCATGGTCACCACAGCCCACCAGAACGCATCGGGGATTGACTTGAACAAAGAGCTTTCCGAGCCGGCCTCAGCGAAGTACACAGCGCTTGAGAACAGAACCACACCTGTAACACATCGACAGAGCACGTCAGGGCAGCTGGGTACCTCATGTCGCCGTAGCCCACCGTCGTCATGGTAACCACGGCCCACCAAAAGGCGTCCGGGATTGAGCCGAAGTTGGAGCTGCTGTTGTTCACCTCGGCGAAGTAGACGGCGCTCGAGAATAGCACCACACCTGGCGGGTATGAGCAGGTCAACACAGGTCAGGTCAGGTCGGGTTGTGCCAGGTCATGTCAGGACTCAGGTCACACATGTCAGGTCAGGTCACTTCATGCCAGATCAGCAGGCGGGGTAAATGTGCGACACTCAGTTGCTAGCTATCCAGCAGATTTCTGACCGGTGCCTTCACGCTACAGGACAGTTTTACAGCTAAAGGTCGTGTCATGTCCCGAGATTTGTTACAGATTAAAGGTGTGAAATGTGATGGCGATGGAGTTGCTCTCGTTATTTGGCAGCTGCTTAAACGACTGTAAAATTGTTCCCTCAAATTGCGAGCGGTGGCGACGCTCTGGTTGTTATACGTTCGGGAACTACTGTTCGTCGAATAAGAGCAAACAAACAGCACACCATTCTAGTTACGTTATTATTCCTGACCCTAGATGTCACTAGTAGTAATCGCCTGAAGTTATACTGTACCGCATAGCTTAGAGACCGAACTGCACTGTCTGCGCAATAAGGGATGGAGCAACGAGTCTTTTGGTCATCAGAAAGGGGCGACCATACCCTTCACGCTGAAAAGTGAGAACCACCGGCCTAAACAAATGGAAGAAGGCACACTCCCACGTATCAACGAATCCTCTTAGAGAAAAGTCTAGCTGGTTTTCTGAAGACATTTCAATCGGCAACATACCCATCGCCTAATGAGGCGTACTCCGGTAACGTGATAACGCCTTTAACGCTAGCACGACACCCACGGAAATCTCTGCTTAGGATTCCAAACACCCTGCTCTCGCTCGAACACCCCCGGCAGCCCCGCAGATCCGACGCCCACCGCCTCAACAATCAATACCTCGGCAAAGCGACGCCGGTGGATTCGACAGCGGTCGCCCTCCCATCTACCGCTCCAATCTGACACCGCCCTTTCCAGCTCGCACCGCCCCGCACCGCCCCCGCACCGCACCCGCACAACTACCGAACCGCGCCCACACCACTCCCGCACCGCCCCCGTACCGCCCCCGCACCGCCCCGTGACACCCCGCACCGCCCCACAGTAGCGCCCCCACAATCAGCTGATTTTCAGTGTCGGTCTGACGCGCGTTTCCTCTGACTTGCTCTCTGCTGCCCTCCAAGACTGCCCCTGTCTTATATCTCGCTGTCATCGGCGACGGATCGTGGGAGAACGAACAGAGGTCGGACACCTGAGTCCCGATGAGGTGATCTTTAGGCCCGACCGCGGGCCCGAGCGGAGCCTGACCGGAGGCCCGTAGCTGGGGCTGAACCGAGGGCCCGAGGCGGAGCTCTGACCGGGCCCGAGGCGGGGTCTGGCACCAGAGCCCGAGCGGTCTGACCGGAGCCCTGAGCCCCGGAGCCTGACCGGAGCCCACGAGCGGGGCCTGACCGGAGCCCGAGCGGGGTCTGACCGGATGCCGAGGCGGTCTGACCGAGCCGACAGCGGGGTCTGACCGGAGCCCGAGGGGGGCCTACCGGAGCTCGAGCGGGTGCCGACCGAGAGCCCGAGCGGGCCTGACCGAGCCCGAGCGGAGGCCTGACCGGCCCGGCCGGGAGCCTGGACCGGAAGCCCGAGCGGGGCCTGGACGGAGCCCGAGCGGGGCCTTGACCGGAGCCCGAGCGGGGCCTGACCGGGGCCGCCGCAGCAGAGTCCGACCGGGGACCGTCAGAACGAACTTAGTCGTTCGGCCATTGGTTGCCGCTTCCGCTGGCCGTATCGACCCAGGCCTGTCGCCGCCGCCCACCACCGCCGCCACCGGGCCGGCCCGCCGCGCTTGCCGCCGCTGCCGGCCGCTCACCCCCACTTCGCCCACCGCCGCCGCCTCAATCACCGCCACCGCACCGCCACCGCACCGCCACCGCCACGCCACCGCCACCGCCCCGCACCGCCACCGCCACCGCCACGCTCACCGCCACCGCCACTGCCACTGCCACTGCCACCGCCGCCACCACCGTCACGCTGTTGCGCTTGTCGGGCTCAAACGCCACCGAGCTACAGAGAGTGACCGAACAGTAGTTACCAGCAGCGGTCACCAAGCGAGGTCATTGGTAGACGCGATGGTCACAGAGAGTCCTCACTGGGAGGCGTTTAAGACAACGATCAGCTTTTATCGCAGAGCTCAGATAGCACCTGAGCAGAGGTGCTTGTAGGGCTTGGAGTGTTAACCTCGCCCTACGGGCGGGAAGGGGGAGAAGCTGACAGGCCTCCCTGAGCTTTTCTGGAATAACTGTATACACATGTGGCGCATTTTGCTGACATTTTCAAGTTCACAACAACTAAACGTATGCTGCTATTTTTTTTATTGAAATTGGTTAATTAGTTTGGGAGATAATAGCCGTTTTCACGATGGATTATTTTGTGCGAAATGTTTTAAAACATTTCAAAATGTTTTAAAATGTTTTAGAAGTATCCGTTTTCACGCTGGACTAATTTGCGAGAAATGTTTTAACCCTCGCCCTACGGCCCCGTAGGGCGAGGGTTAAAACATTTTTATTGCAAATTAGTTTCCATCGTGAAAACGCTTACTACTAAAACATTTTAAAACATTTTAAAATGTTTAAAACATTTCGCGCAAAATAATCCATCGTGAAAACGGCTAATGACCTTTAAGTGACGTCATGTTGGTGGAAAAACGATACATATCTATTTCAAAAATATTATTTTTTGCAGCAAATAGAAAACGAAACAGAAAAGATAGAACATAACATTCCTTTCAAAATGGTAATGACGGATTTCCGAAATTTTGAGTTATCGAACCCAAAAATATAAAAAATATTAAAAAATATATGAAATCAAAACCTTCAAAGACGTTAAAGAAAGAAAAAAACTGAGAAGACGTTAAAAACAAATATATGAGAAAACTGAGGATGCTGAATGCCCAAATCGAATTTTAAAGCAATACATCAATGCTTGACGGAGTGATGGCTCCCTAAGTGTAAATAGCTTATGTCATTTTTCTAAATCACAATTAGGGACTTTTTGGGACCAGATACGAAAATATCAATACGTTTTCTGTATTTCTGAGACAAAACTGAACTTGTAACATGCCTTTTTATTAACATTTATCAATGTATAATTTTGAGGTTTTTTGACAGCAAAATCGCTTTTCTGGACGTGGTCGAGTCGAAGCCATTCATTTGACCTGAGAGGTCACCCGTTGACCTGAAACCTAAAAATTGCATACCGTTAGATTTCTCACATGACGTGCAACATGCTTTTTGTTACAGCGTTGCTCTATGTTACTTGGTTGGGAAGTTAACAGGGGGGAGGCTGTCAGGCCCCCTCTAGGGTGAAGGTGAGAAAAGCTCCCGTAGGGCGAAGGTGAGAAAAGCTCCCGTAGGGCGAAGGTGAGAAAAGCTCCCGTAGGGCGAGTGTTAACCTTGCTGTGTAGTGCTGTGGCGTCATACATTTCTGGCATCATGACATGGAGCAGAGGCAGAGGCAGGAGAGATTCATAGCAAATTCTGAGGTAACAGAGAGTATTGCACGATGTGGTCCGGTCATCTATTGAGACGAGAGGTGCAGTGCTTTACTTGATGTCGAAATTATTAATTTGAAGGGGGCTTTTGGGGCAGATTTTAGGCTAGGCGTTGGTACATTTTCAGACATTCCGTTGGGACATGCCTGCGAGTGTTATAAATACATGCTTCGGATATCTCTTGTCGCTTTCTCATAAATTAAATCGAGTATAAAATGCAGCAGATGCAATTTAGTGCCCATTCGAAGTTAATGCACCACTAATAAAAGTTTGGCGTTACATATTGGAAGTCAACCACGACCAGTATTTCCATTGCCCATGTTGATACCCTGTTTTCCTCTGCAAAGCATTATTGCTAACGAAATAAATCGTCCCTAGGAATAGATGCAGTGCTTTCTTGGGCAGTCGAGAAGGAAATTATTCTTACCATGTTGATGGTTACGCATGTTTTGTCTTACGCAACAGGTACGTCGGAATACAAGATCATGGACAGGAAATACAAACTTGTAGCCATGCAGTACTTCTCACATTGTCTTGTGACTTGCTGAACGACATCCAAACCAGCACTCTCATTGATTCTTCTCACTGGTAACCACGGTATCATATTCCGCTTGAGTTCACTTCACCTTCACCACAATTATCGCCGAGCACTGGTGGTGGCGGTGGCGGTGGACTGTGGAAGTAGCGGTGGAAGTAGCGGGTGGAAGTTAGCTGGTGCGTGACGGTTTGGCGGCCGACGGTGGCGTTGATTGACTCAGGGGACCACACGGACTTTCCCCCTCTCTCGCTCCACCCTCTTCTCCCTCCTCCCTTCTCTCTCGCTCCTCTCTCGCTCCTCTCTCGCTCCTCTCTCGCTGTCCTCTCTCGCTCCTTCCGCTCCTCTCTCGCTCCTCTCTCGATCCTCTCTCGCTCCCTCTCGCTCCTCTCTCGCTCGCTCTCTCGTCTCCTCTCTCCCTTCTCTCTCCTTCATCTCTCTCCACCCTCTCCCTCTCTCGCTCCTCTCTCGCTCCTCTCTCGCTCCTCTCTCGCTCCTCTCTCGCTCCTCTCTCGCCTCCTCTCTCCCTCCTCTCTCCCTCCTGCTCGCTCCTCTCTCCTTTCTGCTCCCTTCTCTCTCCACCCTCTCTCCTCTCTCCCTTCCTCTCTCGCTCCTCTCTTCGCTCCCTCTCTCGCTCCTCTCTCGTCCTCTCTCGCTCCTTCTCCTCCTCTCTCCTCTCTCGCTCCCCTCTCCCTTCTTCTCATTCTCTCTCCACCCTCTCTCCTTCTCTCCCTCCCTCTCGCTCCTCTGTCGCTCCTCTTCGCTCCTCTCTCGCTCCTCTCTCGCTCCTCTCTCGCTCCTCTCTCGCTCCTCTCTCGCTCCTCTCTCGCTCCTCTCTCGCTCCTCTCTCGCTCCTCTCTCTCTCCTCTCTCCCTCCTCTCTCGCTCCTCTCCCGAGCCTCCTCCTCCAGTGGTGGGCGCTGATCATTCATTTCGGCTTTAATTTGCGCCCACTCGGGCCGCCGCAGTCTGGTGTACAGGTAATCAGAACAGTGACGGGGCGCGGTCGGGTGGGCAGCCAATAGCAGGCAGAGGCTGGGAGCAGGGGTAGAGGCTGGGAGTTGGGAGAACCACCCTCCCTCTCGTTCTCCCCTGATCTCCGTCCGGTGCCTTAAATGCAGCGGATAAACGTCGCTTCCTCTCGGCCGCTGCTCCCGTGGTAGCCCTGGCAGGGACGCAGTAACTAGACTAGTAATGGACGCTGGTAATGGGCCACCAGACGGAAATAGCTGGTAAACAAAGGCCGAGAGCTTAAATGAAGTTGAAGGGAAGCCGACCGAAGTGTTTACGAGGAGGAGGCACACCGAAGCTTTATCGATGGCACCTCATCGCACCTTCACAGCTTACGCTGAGCTTTGAAGGTGCGTTGAAGTGGGCGTAAAATATTCAGACGACGGCAAAAGGTGAAGGAAATTAAAACATTATGATTTAAGCCTAGAGTAAAATGCTGCACGTGATAGAAACGTGTGCCGAAAACAATATGAATACATACTATTACAGAACGATGCCTGTGGGCATGATGCAGTTCTAACGTATTCAAATACACAATATTTGTTTGTGGACAGACAAAATAGTTTGCTGAGGTTCAATAGCTGAATATTTTTCGATGGAACTCACCAATGACATTTTATGTATGTATTGTTTGCCAGCGTTTCACCGTTACATTGCCATTGCCCTCACTGTTGTTGCATGAGTGAGGGCAGGCCGTTGAAGCCAACTCCGGATAAATAGTTGAAAACATGAGGTGGAATATACAATTTACAAATCCCTTCATATCGGGCATAAAAGCAAGTGAGCCTGAGATTAGATTCAAGCCCTATCATTTCATTATTCATTCAGTCAGTAGATAAAAATAACTGGTTAATATGTTATTAGCAATGGTAGCCCTTATACACGAGTCTAAGATGGGTTAGGGCCCACCTGAGTCTTTATCGGAGGAAACTGATGCATTGAGATAGGGTGGTAAACTATGCTTGTCTCTTTTTACCGTCTATAATAACAAGTCCCTGCCTGCGGCCTTCGTGAATTCTCAACTGGATGCTCTATCGGCTATTGCCAAGCCAGGGTATAGCCAGGGATTGATCATCAGATGATGTTATGTTGCTAGCCCGTACAAAACCTGGACTGCAGGTGCTATGGTACTAAAAATGACTTTACAAATTGACTAAAAAACGCACATTTCATGACTATAGTAAAAAAATGTGGACTTGGCAAGGAAATGGAAACTAACGTTTATGTACAAATGAATGGGTTATTTTAAGCTCACAAATCTGCACTCTTCACTATACCTATATATCAACAATTTGCTACTTGCGATCGTTGCTCCGATGGCAGAAAACCAATCAGATCCAAGCGTCGCGAAACGGTGGCTCATGTCTCTAAAAGTTTATATTCTAGTGATATTGCTACTATCAAAATTACATGAATCAGCGCAATTAGGTATGGTTACTGTCTACTGGCTCCTGCTGAAATCAGCGAAGACTCCTGCCGACTCCGTAACATCTGCACATCCTAAGTGTTCAAGATAATGACGTTAGGTATATCTTGATTGCGTCAGATATGACAACACCCAGGCACGTGGTCAAGAGGGAGGTGGGAGCGGCCGCCCCCTGGAGGCACGGCGGGCCCTTCTCGGTGCGCGCAGCGCGCCAAAATGGGCCGACGAGACCGCGCGAAACGCGGTATCATGGGCTCTTTACGAGTCGGAAGACCACGCGAAACGCGGTCTTAGATAGTTTAGAACATTTCAAAGGTTCATTAGGTGCACCAGAGCCCTCTCTGAAAGACCAGAGGGCCCTTGAGCGTTCAAAAGAACCATGTGCAGTGTGCAATCTATGCATGTCAGATGGACCCCTGGAAAAGCCAACAGGGACCATGAGCGGGTCAGAGGGCCCCCTGAACACGTCGAATGGGCACCTAGGCAGCACAGAGAGAGATACCCCTGGGTAGGTCGGATAGGCCCTTGAGCATGTCGGCAGGGCGACAAAGCAGCAAGCGCAGTCTCTTGCCAGCGCCCCTTAGAAGGCTGGAGGGCCCCTGGACAGACCAGAGAGGCCCTGGAAAGTTGAAAGGGCCCCTGTACAGATCGTAGCGGTACTTGATAATACCAAAAGGACCCCTGGGTGGGTAAGAAAAGACCCTGAACATGCCAAATTGGCCCCTAGTAGTCAGCACGGAGGGGCCCCACGGCGGGTCGGAGGGCCCCTTGAGTATGTCGACAGGGTGACGAAGCAGCCAACGTAGTCCGACCAGAAGAGTCGCTGGGCAGATCGGATGGGGCTCCTGGGAAAGTCAGAGGGCCCCTGACTAGACCGAAATGGTCTATGGGCCGGTTGGAAGGGCCTTTGAACATACCGGATGAGTTCCCAGCCAGACTCGAGGGGCCCCTGGGCATGTCGGAGGAGCCCCTGAGCATGTCGGCAGGGCTACTCTGCAGTCAGAGCAGTCCCTGGACAGGTCGGAAGGACCTTTAAACAGGCCGAATGGGCCCCTTTCCCCTTGGCGCATAAGATAGGCTTCTTGGAAGGTCAGAGAGGTCCCTGGTCAGACAGTAAGGTCCCAAAGCACGAAGAGATTCCAGATGAAGATGAAATAGAAGGACTTACTCTACAATATAAAGATAAAAAACGGAGCTTTCGGGTATGTTGTAACACCTCTTGTCAGTGATTAGGAGGCATTCGAAAACACGCAAAATCTCAGCTTTAAACATTTGTAGGGGCCTTTTCGAGGCGCCGCCCCCTGGACGAAATCCTGGCTACGTGCCTGACAACACCTCCCAATACGCTCTTCGTTTACCTCAACCAGTTAGCTAAGGGAGAAGAAGCCAGTTTGTGGTGTTTAGCCCTGACTAGGGCCTTATTGTGGTCTATGATAATCATATGCATCGAACTTGTGCTCATTATCAGGATTGTGTGGACAAGCGCATGTGAGCTTATGACTTCCGTAACGTACACTGTCAGATCTGGTATGTGCTGTATATGTGCCACTGTCAGATCTGGTGTGAAAAACGATGTTCTTATTACTGAAACAGGTAATACTCTGGAGTTTGTTATGCGATGAAATAAAATGTTTTACATAGGACCAGCTTCATGTCAAATTCGAACTGATGTTAGATCTAGTGCAATAGTTCTCGAATAAGGTTATTTTTGCGGAATGTATCGTCAGTCGGGGGTAAGGGGAGTAATTGGTCAGTCTGGTCGCCAAAATGTCTAGCTATGCCATTGTCGCTGACAGCCACTGCCTTAGATCATGAGCAACAGCACACATGTCAACTTAAATTCCTGTCCATAGATGGCACTAGTAGTAAGCGCCTGCAGTTATGCTGTACCGCATAACTTGAAGACAAGGATTGCGGCCTGCGCATCGGGGTGAGGGAGAGGATAACGAGTTATTCAGGTTGTGAAAGGGGGTAACCACACTACAAACGTTGCAAACCACTGTTCAATGGTCTGTACTCTGTTCCATTAGCTTCCATTAACAAGGCCAATTCCATTTCCATTTTATAATAGCCGTTTTCACGATGGATTATTTTGCGCGAAATATTTTTAAAACATCTTAAGATGTTTTGAAATTTTTTAGTATGAAAATTTTACTATACTTATTATTTCCTTAACTACGCAACTTTTGCTAGCGATTTTTGTCTTGAAATGTCTCTCAGAATTTTGTAATATGTTGGTAAGAATATAGAATGTTGCAAAATTGCGGTTTGGTGGTAACTAGCAATATAATTATGTATAGGTTAGCTGTGATCTTCACCTACTGATACTTTTCAGAACATCTTGAAACATATCGGTCCCCTCCGGGCCACGGCCCAATTGGTCGCTCAACAAGTTCGAGCTCCCCGACTCTAATGGGATCTTCGCCTTCCAGCGAATCGTTTCTAGCGCATTATGTGCGCCCATGTCGAAGTACCGAAGGCAGACTTGTGATCATGACCTGGCCTAGATTGGAATAACTAATATGGGGCGATATGCTCAAACTGAACAAACGGACTCTAAGAACGCATATGTTCTTTAGAAAACCGAACAATTTTTGTATCATAAATCTTTGTAAAGAGCTCCATTCATGTTTCCATAACTCTTGAATAATGATAATATCGCCTAAGTCAGTAACTTATTTTGATTTAGAATATATCGTCATACTAAAACTTTCATACTCAAACATTTCAAAACATCTTAAGATGTTTTAAAACATTTCGCACAAAATAATCCATCGTGAAAACGGCTAATAAGCCAGATGTACCGGATGGCTTCAATGTATTCTTTTCTTTCATTGGGCACGTGTAAGATAAAAAATCCCGAAAGTTGACAATGATCCTCTAATACTATCTAAATTAATTAAATGATGAACCATATGTATCGACGCCACGAGCTACAGCTACTTAAATTGACAAGATTATCAAATCATTAAACAGTGTAGGAGGTGGGATTGACAGAATCAGCACACAGATACTCTTAGGGACATATATAAACATAATTCATCATCTCACTTTTTCATCAACTTATACTTAAGAAAGGCAGTATTCCCCGACAATCTAAGAAGTTGCAATAATAACGCCAATACATAAAGCTGGAAGTAAAGATATGTTTACAAATTATAGGCCAATATTCTTACTGACAATTATATCAAAAATACTAGACAAAATAATATACTTAACATTGTCACTGACATTAGAAACAAATGACATATTAAATCCCTTGCAATTTGGATTTCGTACGCAGCATAACACGTAAATGCCGATAGCTCATACGAATGACGAAATAACTAAAAATTTGCAAGAAAATGCAATTACATGTATCTTATACCTAGATAAAAAAAAACATTCGATAGTGTATGATCGAAATACTCATGCGAAAAATACATTATATTGGGATCAGAGGATCCTTATATGATATAATTAACTCATATCTTTGTAATCGACAACAAATGACTAAAATTAATTATATACATTTTGACAAACAGGCCGTTACTGTAGGAGTTCCACAGGGATCAATTCTAGGCCCCTTATTATTTATAATGAGGATTAACGACATGCCTAACATTACAGATTTAGAAAGGTTCTATGTATTCGCTGATGATACAGCGGTTATTATTAAAGCAAAAAGTATTGAACAATTACAAATCAAAGTAAATCAACTGATGCCGATTGTCACAAAGTGGTTTCAGACAAATAGGCTATCATTAAATGCATCAAAATTAAGTTATCAGATTTTCTCAAGAAATCGTTCAAGAGATATCAGCATATCACTGGAAAATACTAAAATTGAAAGAAAGGCATGTGCAAGGTATTTAGGAATATATGTAGACGAAAATCTGAAATGGCATAGTCATATTGCTTATGTTCTATCAACCATAAGTCGAAATTTGGTCATCATGGGAAGAGCAAAACTTTTACTATCAGCACGAGAGCTGATATTGTTATATAACGCGCTGATAATACCTCATTTAAGTTATTGTGCAATAATTTTGGGAATACATTATAAAACAAACATCAGAAGAATAAAGATATTTCAAAAAAGAGTTGTAAGAATAATAGATAAAAAGCCATACTTGTACCCATCAAACGGATTATTTATTCAACATAAAAAACTTAAATTTACGGACATTGTAAGAGAGAAGGGAATAGTGACATTATTAGCACACATGAATAATACTATGTCTAAACCAATATCCAATTTGCTTAAATTCGAAGAGTCCAAGAATACCACAGGCAAAACATTTCTTTATTCCAACAGCCTTAAGAAATTATAGAGCATTCGCATTGTCATGTAGTGCGCCAAGAATTTTGAACACTGTTACTGATGCGATGTTGAAAAACATCGAAGACGTTCCGAGAAACAAGCTTACATTAAAAAAGTAAGTTAGGAAACACTTCTTTGGAGAGTACAGCAAAATGTCATGATGTGAATAAACTTAGGAAAGCCATTTGCAGTTTCAATTGAGTGATCATCCATATTTGCGTCATCTTTTCTTTGTACTCTATATCAGTTTATTATTTTCGCGTACCTTTATACCTGTTTATAGTTTGTTTTTGTTTTTCTCATTATCCGGTTTATGTACTTAGGTGGAAAATGGAATCAACTAGAGATCAGAGTGAATGTATAATGTATATATTTGTACATACTATTTGTGAAAATCAGTTAGCGTTCCCTTAACACTCAACTATTAGTCCCTGTATCCCTGCGGGCGTTACTAGCTTTACTATCTGTACGCAGGGATTCCGGGAAAAAAGATCACTAGCAAACGGTGGTGGGTTTGCAAAGAAAGAGAAAAAAAACAGGGAGTGGTGTGACCCAAATAAATAACAGTCTCAATAATGTTTGAGAGTTGTTGTATTTAACGTAAAGGGGTCACATGGGAAAGAGATGGGTACTCCTGTCCACCTATTAATGGGTGGGGAACTAAAAAAAATAAAAAAAGAAGAAAACAAAGGCCAGCTGCTTAGCATCTAGAACTTATCATGACTTAATGTCCTGTTAGAAAACAAATTATGAGCCTGGTGCAGCATATCACAGAATCTGATGAGCCGAGCAGGTGTATGGATGTTTGAAATATTTACAACTGTTCTAAACACCTTTTTACTCGGTAAGCTGGGGGACTATCATACTGATTGGATTTCACTACAGAGCATCACAGAAAATATAGTAGAAAAAACACAAAGCAATACTACACCAAGAGATACTTCTCTGTACCTAAAATAACCCAACGAATATCACAGCGGAACACATACACTGTCGAACGCAATAGCCCCACATACACCCCGCATGCACTCGGGCCGCCCTCACCAGCCACCAATCGACCTTACCTATAAACAAGAAGAAAATGAGCAGGCCCAGCTCCCGCATCGATGCCTTGAGCGTCCTGCCCAGGATCTGCAGGCCCTTCGAATGCCTCGACAGCTTGAATATTCGGAACACTCGGACGAGCCGTATCACTCTGAGAATGGCCAGCGACATGGCCTGGTTTGTCCCCTTGTCCGCGCCCGGCACCGTTGGCTTTGGCGTGGTCGCCACAGTATCGTCCTCGGCCACCACTGTGGCCAGCGTCAGAAAGTAAGGAATGATGGCCACCACGTCTATGACGTTCATCACGTCGCGGCAGAAGCTGACCTTGTTCGGACAGGCGGCGAAGCGCACAATGAGTTCGAACGAGAACCAGACGATGCAGATGGTTTCGATGAGGAAGAAGGGGTCGGTGATGGCCGGCACCTCGTCCTCCTCCACGATGGTGAAGTTGTCGCTGCCACGGTAGACGCGGTAGTGTTTGAACTCGGGCAGCGTCTCTAGGCAGAAGATGACGATCGAAAGCAGGATCACCGTCACTGAGATTATGGCCACGACGCGCGCGTTCTGAGAACTCTCAGGGTACTCAAACAGAAGCCACAACTTGCGCTGGTACTTGTTGTTTGGCAGCGGCCGCTCCTCCTCCTTGATGAAACCCTCGTCTTCTCTGGAGACAGACACAGGGGAGGGGTCAGTGGTGGTGTAAACTCGCATTCTTTAGAGGCAGTCACAGGGGAGATTGGCAGTTGGTGCAAAATCGTCTTACAGGGAGGCACACACAGAAGGGCTCGAGTCAGTGGGGGTATGGGATTACACTGATGGGGATGTAGGATTACACTGAGGCAGTGGTGCAGGATTACACTGATAACTCTGTCCGCCTTCGTTGCAGGAATCTATGAGATCCAGCTCCTGTCACCACTCGCCGGTATGACTCGCATGGCTCATCGCATTTCAGGTTCTGTTCCAAACAACATTCAGTTTTTAGTATCTCCCACAAACTATGTGCTGTTTGAATTTGCCTCGTTTCGGCCTTACAGGTGACATATGATATTCTTCCTTGGCAGAAGTGATCAATGAGAGGCAATGGAGGGCCAAGACTGGAATTGGATATGCCGATCAGAGGCCAAATGTGGCGACTCGGCAGCATGTGACGTCATAAAGTTTAGATGACTGTCGTTTCGGTTGACGGAGAGCCGCCTAGAAATAATAATATAGTAATATAATAGGAACAGAAAGTCACTTGCATAACATAAATATAATAGTTCGTGTGTCATGGTGTTGGGTGCATTTTAGAGGTTACAATAATAAATTAAA
>VOPJ01015124.1:0-15083 GCA_014673585.1 Semibalanus balanoides | reverse complement strand
ACCGTAATGAGGGCATTCTTCTCCATCATTCTACATACTTTTCCCAAGGTGCTATATTCCCTTTAAGTCGTCTCTTATTTCTGTCTTCTTCAGTATTGGGCACTGTCGGAATTCCAAGCTACGAGCTGCTCTCCTTCTCATTATTTCGTATTTGCTGATCGAATGAATGGCTTGCTTTATATTTCACACAAAAACTGACGGCGAGAGTCAGAAAGCGGAAAAATAGTGATAATTGTAGCTTGTCAACAAGTGCAATAAGCCTTCATCAATCATACTTCAATGCATTAGTTTTAGTTCACCTCGTCGCCGGCACGGCTTGGCTTGTCTTGGCGTGCAGTTCATCAGAACAGGCACGACGGAAGCAGGGGGAGAGAAAGAGGGGGCAAGGTGCCCCCCCCCCCAAACAAAAGACGTGGGAGCAAACATATATCCTCCCAATGTAGACGTCAAACGTGCTCATATTTCGGCAGTCGGAAATAGAAAACTATTATGTTCAACTCATACCTCCGAAGGCTTTTTTATTTAACCTGTTTAACCTGTTAAACCTGTTGAATGAGCTTATCATTTCAATCTCGGTGACTAGTCAAATATGAGAGAGCCCCTCATCAAAATGACATAAAAACTTTCTGGTCTTGGCCAATGAGGAGATATTCCGAACTCCCGAGGAACCAGCGAGATCTCCACGGTTGCTGTTTTATATCTCGGTCGTTTGACCAATGAGAGGACGGCTTTGGTGGTTACGTTAGCCTCTTCTGCATTCTGTATACTTAACCATCGCACTAGAGGCCTATTTTTTTCCAGTGTCGGATCCAGAAAGACGGCATCAGCCAATGCCCCTCCTTTGAGCCTGGAAGGGCTTCAATAGTCTGTCTACGGGGGGGGGGGGCATGTATGAGCCATCTAAGTGACTTGAACCGTCAAACGAATTTCACTCAGTTTTCAAACAAGTCGCAAGTAAAGTTGCAGTAAAACTGCAAAGCGCAAAGCCTTGAGGGGCTCTCTCAGTCTGAGGGGGTCCTCTGACTAGAGCTCCGCCACGGGGGACGTGTTCCGTCATTATTAAGCCATGTAAGGGATTTGCTCCCTCTGCCTCCCTCTGCCATTTTTTGACAAGCACCTATAAATAAGTGTTCAGTGTTCAGTTGTACTCTTTATATGATACTATCCCTATTCAACAAGCTTTCGCTAACGCTCCATCGCTCCCCGCTCAACAACCTTTCTCTGAAATTCCACCCCTTTCCGTTCAACCACTTATCGCAAATGCTCCGTCCCCGGTCAACAACTTTTCGTTTTCACTCCCCTTGTCAACAACGGTTTGCCCCCCCGGGGGGGGGGGGCTCACTCTGGCACCTTCAGCATTACAAAAGAGGGTCCAGCAAATGTCAACCTCTGATTGGTTGTGACGTCAGGTGCACACGACGTATGCTAGCCGGCATGATCGGCGTGTTAAATCCCAGTGGATCCACCTCTAACTCCAAAATTAAAAAGACTAGCAAGACGCGGAAAAAGCGTTCAAAAGCTATCTAGAAGACCATTCAAAGTATTTGGGCATGATTTGGCTCACGTCCATGTTAAGGTCACCAGAGGTCATAAAAAACACGTTTTCGAAGTGAAGGACTTTCCTCTAGAAACTCCCAAATATCTCTGGAAATATGAGAGCTAGTAGCAAACGGAAAAAGGAATCGAAAGATCATGAAAATTCAAATCGCTTAATACTTCTGATATTCAAGCTCAGGTTCATGGTTTAGGCCCTAGAGGTCACCAAATGTCGGGAGGATATTTTTCCAATACGTTTGTCATTTATAACTTTTTATTGGTGTAACATATAGTAGTAGTTTTAACAAGATTGTATTTTTCCTGTAAAGGCGCTTTGAAGCAGCATATTAATGGTGACCTAGTCAGGTCTAGTTCAAAATTTGACCTCGGGTCAAGGTCATTTGGTGACCCAGGTAGATCATGCTGCATATGGGGCAACGTGACTCGATGAGACAAACACAATGGTGTCACTTGCGCGTTTATATCTTTCTTCTATCAATACTCAAGAGTTATTAGCAAAAAGGTGCTGGTGACCGGAGATGACCTCAGCCGACCTTACAGACGTCACTGAGCAATAATTATACCTGGGTCATCAACAATAAGCTAAAATAATATGATTCTGAAATAATTGGCTGTATCCAATGCATGTTCTATGAGAAGGAAGCATTTGTATATATGTCATGAAACGTAGCTTTGATGACCTCTGGTGACCTCAATATTGACCTAAGCCCAATAACGCCCAAGTAACTTCGAATGAAATTGTAAAGAGCTTTCGAACTCTGTTTTTTTTTCGCGTCTTGCTAACCTTTTTGTTTTTTAGTTAGAGGGTGGGACCCCAATGGGATTTACACGCTGTTCATGCCGGCTAGCATACGTCGTGTGCCGCTGACGTCACGACCAAACTGGCCTTGAGACCCTGTTTTTGGCCGGAATGGCCTACCTTGTTATAGAGCCTTGGGTTTTCCTTCCCCCAATTCCCAAAATACCTTCCGCTGCCCCTGTATGAGAAATAATGTATCTGGTGAATATCCAGACCAGCACACTTTCAAGTATGAGCCAACATTGTGCCCTCGGTTAAACACACCCGAGAGGCCGAGAGTGCGCTGTGCCCTCAGTCGCTCTCTGGACTGAGACGGCACTATGCCCTCAGTCGCTAGTCGGGCCTGGCTGGGCTGGGTCGCCCTCAGGGGGGGGAGAAAGTGAGCCACTCTTGACGGCTCCCCTATGACATAATGTGTACCAGCCCGTGTGAATCGGCCGTCTCCCGCCAAGACAGATCGGACAGTTCGGTACGGGAGAGAGGTGCTTCGTTTGCCACCTAACGTACCTCCTGTGAACTGCTCGCGTTCACTCTGCCCCGGACAAAATCCTCTCTGTTCAGGTGTCCGCGTTATCAATATCTGACCACGAATAACTACTAAAAGGCGAGACTATTCGTTATAAGTTTGCTGTCGCTTTCGTCAGCGTATAAAACTGTACACAATGTGTTCACATGTGCCCGGTCATAGAAATTAGAATACCAATCTGATCATTTGTCATGCGCCACACAGCCGAGGTCCGACAGGTATCCAGATGTGCCTGGTCGGGTCGCCACACAGCCGAGGACCCGACAGATATCCATATGTGCCTGGTCGGGTCGCCACACAGCCGAGGTCCGACAGATGTCCAGATGTGCCTGGTCGGTTCGAGTCAAGTCAGACTGCCGATCAGACTTGTTTTGTTGTCGCTGCTCTAATTTGGCGGGAATTTCCGGCTTTTGTGCCGGGTTTTGTTGGCCGGGTTTGTTGCGGGTTTTGTTGCCGGGTTGCGCCGCTCCCGAGCGGCAGGACCGGACGGCTGGCCGGACCCATCTGCATGACGAGGAAGTCCTAGGCGTCCGGGGTTGTCCGGACTCATTTGTGGTCCTTACCTTTTCCCTTAATTGGTGATGACGAAATGGTCGATTAACGAGGAGCGTCTGGTTTCGTAACAGCGCAACAGCGCCACTGAAAACTATCGATGCAAGGAGAATGACAGATGATGGAATGATCGTCTTTCTAGATAGCCAACCTACCTGCGATATTTGGTAGGCAGATAAGTTGCAAGTAAAGTGCATCAACACGCGCCCTGCAGGGCCTCTGATAATTACGCGCACTCGAGGGGTGAATTCTCCTCTCTAAGATATTGGCCCCATGAGAGCTAAAATATCAAAATGTAAATGGTAGGGTGTTTCTAAGGATAATTCTGTTTTGAGAAAACTACATGACATTAATAAATACCACACGGGCCGATAAAATAATTTCTTTAGGACCGAGGTCGTTGTTGGATTTTCCGCCCGAGACCGAAGGTCGAGGGTGGAAAATCCTACAACGACCGAGGTCTTAAAGCAATTATTTTATCGGCCCCGTGTGGTATTTATTTTATCATATGTCTACCTCCGATTTTAAAACTGTGTAAAACATAGTTTGGTAAAATGTAATTGCCCGGCGGGCCGAAAGCTTTGACCAATTGACTTAACATTGATTTTCTGAAAACTGAAAACATTTTACCACATGCTCGCGCTAACGCTAAAAACATACTGAGACATATGATAAAATTAAATATCTTCATGATCAAATGAGGTCAATTATGCTATATTTGCTTGTTTTGCGTTTTTTGTTGACATTGTTATGGAACGCAGTGAGTGCACGAGCTATTGAGCATGCCTTCAAAAATATGCTTAAATGATTCTTTGGAAAGTATAGTGATACAATACAACAGCGATGATATAAGTTGCATTTGACGGCCATATACATATTAACATTGCTTGGTGGTCATATTTGAGACAAGTTTTTTACACCGATGGCTCATAACTAAAAAAATAAAATATACGAGTATCTTACCTTAGACGACGCGCCGTTCATTTTAAAGGCAGGTACAGCACAATTTATGCACCTTGACCGGTAAAATCAGGAGATATTCACATATAAAGCAGGAGGGGTTGGCAGATTGTCCCCCTTTAGTGCGCAACTAGAAGTAAAACATACATCCATTGTGCGTTACAATGCATATTTATTTAACTTTTATCAATTTGGACATTCCAGGCCAAATAGACCAAAAAATATCGAAATAATACCTTATATTTAAGATTTCGATAAATCTAAGGCTTGGGGATTATCTGGGCCGTAGATTTACGTTGTGAAAATATCGGCATCGTTCTTTGAATAGTTTTCTAGCTGCAGCCTTGAGCAACTTTGCAATGTCGTGTAAAACTCACATTTTCAGCGGGTAATATCTCCCATCTCAATCTTGCAAGTGATACAGACATATATATCATCATAATCATCATGAAACGTAGAATCATATGATATGCATACATTTGTATTCATTTTTTTAATTATTTCTAACCGACAAGTGATCTATAAGTAGGAACAAAAATCACCGTGATGTGTTAGATAGTTCCGGCCATTGGTATCAATATTCGCAATTGTTAAGCTTTAAAATCAATTTTGGCCAATAATTGCGGTAAGGCTGCAATTTGCGTTCATCGTAGATGGTGCTGTATACATTAGAGTGATTATTTGTATCTAAAAATATCTTCATTAGTTCTCTTTTGTTTTGAGTCATTGGTCACCATCACCGTTTCTTGATTTGGCACAATCAAACTTTGTGTCACAGTGGTGTAATAGTTGTAGAGAGGAATTTCAAATTGCGAAGTGAAGCGGGAGCACTTGAGTGCGTATGAGCTCGTGCGGAGCAGTGCTGTTACGATTTGATTATTATAATATGAGCCTTGGTAGTCTACTCTGTGAGCCTCAATTAGTGGCCGCCTATGCGGCGAAATTCCCGTGACCCTGAGTGCTCACCAGGTTCAACCTACGTCAGATCGACCAAGACGTAGCACTCTTCTTCTCATATTTCGATTACACTTTACGTCTTTGGGGTTATCTGGGCCGTCTATTCACGCTGTGAACTTGGCAGCTCCGTCCGTCAAATAATTTTTAAGTTATAGCCTAAGATATGTTTTCGATGTCACGCAAAGCGCTAATTTTCAGCGGGCGATATCTCCCATATAAACCATTCGAATGATAGGAACCTATATGTCTTCAGCATCTTCAGTGACCACAATTATTGTAATGTAATCTTGTTAGGAAAAATTTGAATATAAGATTTTTCATTTTTGACAGTTTCATTTGTTTACGTATGACCTACAGCTAGGTCAGGCGATTTTGTAATGTTTCCGGTTAAAATAAAATATTGTTAAGTGAAATAAGAGGGTGCAGGCCTTTCGAGTCACGGCACACCGATTTCACTCAGTGATCAAGATCACGTGATGACATAATTCAATATTTCGCTGATAGAGGCGTCTATGAACCATCAAGACATTACATTTTTCGTATCCTTATTGCATGGATACGAAATACCTGGATAAGCCACTTTCTGTCGGCTTTGTCACTTTCCGAACTGTCCTGCTCCCCTCCTCCCCTGCATCCTCCCCTCCTCCCCTTCTCCTCCCCTGCTCCCTCTGCTCTCCGCCTACTCCCCCTCTCCAACCAATCTCCGCCTCTCCGCCTCTCCGCCTCTCCGCCTCTCCGCCTCTCCGCCTCTCCGCCTCTCCGCTTCTCCGCCTCTCCGCCTCTCCGCCTCTCCGCCTCTCCGCCTCTCCGCCTCTCCGCCTCTCCGCCTTCATCCGGACCTCTCCGCCTCTCCCCCGTCTCCGCCTGAGCGCTCCGCCTCGGTACCGCCTGCTCCGCCTCTACCGCCCCCGCCTCTCGCCTCTCCTCAACTCATCGCCTCCACCGCGTACTGACTCCGCCTCTCCGCACTCTCCGCCCTCTCCGCCTCCTCTCCACCTCTCCGCCCTCTCCGCTCTCCGCAGGCCTCTCGTCCTCTCTGGCCTCTCCGGCCCTCTCCGTCCTCGCTCGCCCTCTTCCGCTCTCTCGCTGCCTCTCCTGCTTCCTGCTCTCTCTGCTCTCCTGCATCTCCTGCTCTCCTGCCTCTCCTGTCTCGCTGTCCCTCTCCCTGGCATGCCTCCTGCCTCTCTGCTCTCCTGGCTATTCCTTCGCATGCTCCTCCTCTCCTCCTCTCCTCCACCTTCTCTCCTCTCTCCTCTTCTCCTCCTCTCCTCCCTCTCTCCTTCCTTCTCTCCTCTCCTCCTCTCCTTCCTTCTCCTCCTCCTCTCTCCTCCCCTCCTCCTCTCCCCGCCCCTCATCCACTGACTTCCCTCCTTCTCCTCGCTGTCCTCCCATCTATCCTCCTGTCCGTGGCCGTCTCTCCTCTCCTTCCTTCTCTCTCCTGAGGGGCATTGCCATGCGACAAATTCGTCATCGAGGGCAACGTTTCGCTAATCGATTTTAGTGAACGGCGCCTCCGCAGTACTCTCCTTCTCAGCTGCGCCATTGCCACTTGGAAATTCGTCATCGATACGTACAGAGCTTTTGCCATCCGCTGAGCTTCCCTCCTCTTACCCTCCTCTCCTCGCCTTCCTCCATCCGTGTCAACGGGAGGGCATTGCCATGGGCTAACAATTTTTCCCTGCTTCTCACGCTCGACGCGTCATTATCTAGCTTCTCTAAATTCCCGTACCGCAGTCTAGTGGTGTGAACGGGAGGCTAGGCATTGTTCCTATATTTCTGGGGTTACAAATCCTCGTTAATTTTCCCATCCGAGGCTTTTTTTGCAATTGTCTATGCTCAGCTTTATCGACACTCTCCTCTCCTACCTCTCCTACGCTTCATCACTCTTCCCCTCTAGGCTTCCTTATCACTCTGTGCCTACGCGCTCTCCTCTCTCTCCTCTCCATCCCTCCAACCTCGAGCTGGCTCATTGCCATAAGGGGAAAATGTCCCTCGTCTTTTCCTGCCTTCCTGCCTTCACCTCTCGGCCTCTCTCTCTCGACGGGCCTCGCTGCCCTCCCTCCTGCCCTCTCCCATATGCTCCTTCTTCCTTGCATCTCTCCTCTCCTCTCCTATGCCAAATCTCTTCTCTCCTCTGCTCCTCTCGAACGTGCTCTTATTTACTCACCTCTCTCAACCCTTTCCTACTCCCTCCTGTCCCTCTTTTCTCGTCCTCTCGATCGTTTCCTCTCCTCCACCTCACCTACCTATCACATCTCTCCTCTCCTCTCTCCTCTCCTCCTTCTACTGCTCTAAACTCCTCTCCTTCTCCTCTTCCTCCTCCTTCTCCCTCCTCGCTGTAGCTCCTTCTCCTCTCCTCACTGGCCTCCTCCTTCCTTGCCTCTCCTCGCTGCCTCTCCTCCTCTCTCCTCCTCCTTGAGCTCCTCACTGGTTCGGCCTCCTCCTCTCCTCTCGCTTCATCTTACTCCTGCCCTCCTCCAATTCGCTCCTCGCTCCTCACTGCTACTAAATCCTTCGTTCACCTTCCGAAGAAGCCTTCTCTCGGCTCCACTTCCTCCTCTCTCGAGTCCTAGCGCTCTCCTTAAACTATCATCCAAAAATCCTCCGCTCGCCCTCCATTCTCCTCGGCTCACTGTCCTCTCCTTCCTCTTCTTCCTCTTCTCCTCTTTCTCCTCTCCTCCCCTTCCTCATGCGCCTCCTTCACTCTTTCGGCCCATTCGGCATACATTCTCGTTCATCGAACTCTCCTTCGGCATACATTCCAACGTTTTTCTAAATCGACCCTATGCTTCTAGCTCGCTCCTCCTCAACCGGTCGCAGGGCATCTCTGCCATCTCCGGGGCACATTTCTGTTCAATCGACTGGCCCCTGTTACTCTGCACTTGGTTACCCCTCAGTGTCGTACTGTGTCTCTCCTTAGGCTCTCTCTCCCTCGTTGACAACCTCCTTCTCTACGTACTAGCTATCGGTCGCCCTTCGGTGTGTCCCTCCTCTCCTCCTATCCTCGCCATGGGTCCTCGGGACTGGGCAACTCCTATTCGCTTCACCCTCCTCGCTACTCCTCCTGCCTCTCCTTCCTCTCCTCTTCTCCATGGCACGCACGTTCTTTCCATCTATGTGTCCAATTCTCTCCTCTCGAACTCCTCCTCTTTCCTCTTCCTCTCCTTCCTTTTCCTTCACTTCTCTCCTCTCCTCGTCTCGTGTCCTTCTCACTCCCCTCCTCCCCTCCTCCCTCCTCGCGGCGCCCCTCCCTCCTCCCCTCCTACACCCTCCTCCCCTCCTCCCCATCCTCCCCTCACTCCACCTTCCTCTCCTCCTTGCTCCTCCTCCTCCTCCCCCTCCATCCTTCTCCTCCCCTCCTCCCTGCCTCCCCTCCTCTTGCTCCTCCCCATTCCTTCACCTCCTCCCCTCCTCGAGCCCCCTCCTCCCTCCTGCTCTCTTCGCTCCTCCTCCTTCTCCTCCTGTCTCTCCTCTTCCTCCTCTCCTATCCTCTCCTTCCTCTCCTCCTTCCTCCTCTCCTCCCTCTCCTATAATATCTGTCTGTCTGCCGGTCTGTTACCTGCGGCTCCTCACCACACCACCCCAGGCCCGCCGTTCGACCCTCAGTCGCTGCCACTCTGAGGAGACTGAGGAGTGTTATACTGCCCTGACTCTGAGGTGATAGAAAGCGATGTCTCGCCTCCGCCGGCGGTGTGTCATTCAGTGGCAGAGCTTCCGGCCGACCGTCCGCTGGCCCCATCCCGCGCTCTAATCCCAGCCACAATCAAACGTCGGACTCGAATGTGGAGCGTGGCGAATTTGGCGCCGGCTTGGCTCACTTTTCGCTGCTCTTCAAAGCTCACATGGAGTGCCGTTATGCGGGAAGTGCGCGTAACGCATGCCGTTATCGCGGTGAGTAATAACGGGAATGCGCGATCGCGTCAAACGATTCAGTTGATTGTGGGAGATTTTACCCGGAATCCCGCGTTATTTCCAAAGCTAGGACTAATAAATCTGCATAAGCTAATGGTTAACTACATGCGAGTTTCTTCCTAAGTTTGTATTTGTGTGCTCTACGTCGAGCGTGGCTGTCAGACGTCAGACGTATGTCTCTGTGATCAACGTGTCAGTCAGCCAGTCTTAAACTGTCGTCACTGTCAGTCTGACGAATCGCAGCTAAAGGTGGTCTAGTTAGAGGGTTTTGACTGTACCCAGGCTTCGACTGTACCCCGTCAGGCGTCAGATAAACCAGAGCTGAAGCGTCCCAGTTTCCCTGCTCCCTGTCAGATGAGCAGGACGGATCGGTGTCTGCCGCGGCACCATCACAATTCAGAGCAGCAGGGCGGCTCTGCTGTGGGCGTCACCCCACCGGAGCTTCTGACGCAACACTAGCTATCCTGCCGGCTGAAACTCTCGATCAGCTGCTCACTTACCACCGCGCAGATCCTGTCGATCCCTCGACGGCCGGTCACCCCCAAGCCACTTTCGGGGGCCCAGCCCGGGCCCCAACCATACCATTCGGCCACCGCCCCAACCCAAACCATTGCGGCCATCCGCCCGCACACAAGCCATACGGCCACCGCGCCAAACCACCGACTTCGGTCCACCGCCCAACACAACCATTTGGCAACCGGCCCAACCACACCATTCGTGCCATCCGCCCCAACCACATCCATTATCGGACCACGCCCCCAACCAAACTTTTTCGGCCAACCGCCCCAACCAACGATTCTGGCCACCGCCAACCAACCATTACGGAGCCACCGCCCCAACCAACCATTCGGCCACCCGTCCCAACCAAACCATTCGAGCCTACCGCCCTTACCCAACGCGATTCGGCCACTGGCCCTACCAACCTTTCGAACAACTGCCAACCAACCATCGGCCCCGCCCTACCAACCATTCGCCACCGCCCAACCAACCATTGCCGGCCACCGCCCCTACCAAACCATTTCGGCCACCGCCCTACCCAACCATTCGGGCCACCTCCCACCAACCACTTCGAACACTTGCCATACCAACCACCAGTTTCGGCCACCGCCTTATCCAAAAACCATTCGGCCACCGCCCACCACCAACCATTCGCCAACCGCCCTACCAACCATTTCGGCCACCCGCCTTACCAACCATTTTCGGCCACTCCCAACCAACCCATCGCACCGCCCAACCAACCATTCCGGCACGTCGCCTACCAACCAATCGGCCACCGCCCTTACCAACCATTCAGCCACCGCCCACCCAACCATGTCGGCCACCGGCCCAACCAACCATTCTGGCTACCGCCCAACCAAAGCCATGTCGGCCACCGCCCTACCCAACCAGTCCGGCCACCCCACCCAACCAACCATCGTCCACCGCCCTTTCACCAACCCATTTCGGCCACCCGCCCTACCAACTTACATTCGCCCACCGCCCAACCAACCATTCGGCCACTGCCCTACCAACCATTCGGCCACCGCCTCAACCAACCTTTCGGCCACCGCCCTACCATCCAACCGGCCACCGCCCTACCAACCATTCGGCCACCGCCCTACACTTGACCACCGCCCTATCAACCTACCAACCATTCGGCCACCGCCCTACACTCGACCACCGCCCTATCAACCATTCGGCCACCGCCCAACCAACCATTCGGCCACCGCTCTACCAACCATTCGGCCACCGCCCAACCAACCAACCGGCCACCGCCCTACCAACCAACCGGCCACCGCCCGACCTGCACTGCTCGACCTCTGCCCCGTCCACCACTTCGGCCACCACCCGGCCACCACCCGGCCACCACCCGGCCACTGCCCGACCACTGCCTGGCCACCGCCCCCACACACTCCACACATTCACACCCACTTTCTAACGGCTCATCAAGTGCGTGACCCGCGGCTATTTCGTGCTATCCGACCCGCCCACGGCCCTGACCCCTCACCCCCGCCCCCGCTCCACCTACACCGCACACGTTCGATACAGACGAGCGGTGAGCCGCAGTGCAGGGCTGCGGTCCACCCCTGCCAGCTTCTTTTGTCCGCTTTCCCGACACTGAAAGCTGGAATGACCAGTTTGGTGGGGCCTGCATCCGCTGGCGGTCGACTGTTTGTGTGGAGATAGGTCACGGAGACGCCGGTCAGGGTCACGGGGATCAGCCAACGCGCGCCGCAGATTGAGGCACTGCGTCAGGTGCAGCTCACGGCTGAGGAAAGAGGGAGGAGGGAGGAGCTGACTGGACGCATTGCCCCCCTCCCCCTCCCCCCTCCCCGAGGGGAATATGTGACTCAGACTGACTGTCAATAATTGGTGAAGACAAATCGCATTTGGTTTCAGCAAACAGTTTCACTGCTGGATGATTCGTGGTCCAGATACCTAAATATCTAATGATTAGGAAATAGTGGGCTTAGGTCAAAACGTTAAAACATGTGTGAAATGAAATTGCAGATGATTAGATTATTTCGAGGTCGGCGTATGACTAAAAAGACGAGCATACTCTGGAGAGAGCAACTGGCCGGGATCCATTTACAAGAGGATTTCCACATCGTCCCATTCAGTATGGCACGCCTAGCTCAAACTGTGCGTTTTTAGAAACTCGAATTGAACAACGGGAGGCCATCACATAGAGGCAGGCCGGCTGCGTGTTTTCTGTGAAGTACCGTTAAACCATGACACATCATATATATTATAAACCATTCGGTGCAGGCTCGTAGCCAGTGATTTCTATCACCAGGGGGGGGCACGTCGGGAACAAAAATTACAGACGGGGAAAAGGGGGGTAGTCGTTTCTGGTTTTTCAGGAAAATTCCCATTCTATATCTTAGTGTAAAATTTAGTGCTATGGGGCAGGGGCCCCGTGCCCCCCCCCCCTTTGGCTACGTCCCTGATTCCGTGCGATTTATGTGCAACTATCTCACATCAATGACGCTATGATGCGTCCGTCATCACCTGCGAGCGACGTAGGTGCTACATCACGCCCATGAGTTTCTCTCGGCACCATTAAGTGCCAGTGATAACGACATGCCTGTGGATCACCGGCTCGTCATGTCGTATTAACACAAACATATCGCAGCCCGGTGTCAGAGTTCGTTTGAAAGCGAGCGCGACCTTTGTGTTAGTCCACCGCACCTCACAGCTGCGGAGCGGGGGGAGCGGGAGCTGGCGCTCTGCGATACAGCAGTAACGGTCTGAGCAGCCACCGCAGCAGCTCCTCTCCTGCAGACGGGTCACCAGTAATGAGGCGATCATCAGCCGCGAGTGGCGTAGATTGGACGGCCGTTAAGATTGGACGGCCGTTATCACCACGGTTCGCTGGTGGGAGGTGCGCGGGTGGTGGTTGGTGGGCCGGTGGTGGGCGCGGGGTGTGGTGGTGGGCGCGGGTGCGTGGGCGCGCTGGTGGTCGTGGTGGGCGCGGGTCGGTGGGCAGCGGGGTGTGGTGGTTGGAAGCGTACTGATCAAGGGCTCGTTGGAGGGTTTGGGTCAGGGGCTTCATTTGGAGGGTTTGGTCAGGTGTCCGTTTGGAGGTTTGGGTCGGGGGGCTCGTTTGGAGGGTTTGGGTCAGGGGCTCTCTCTCTCTCGCTCGTTTGGAGGTTGTGGGTCAGAGCTCGTTTGGAGGTTTTTGGGTCAGCCGGGCTCGTTTGGAAGGGTTTGGGTCAGGGCTCGTGTTGGAGGGTTTTGGGTCAGGGGTTGTTTGTTTGTAGGGTTTGGGTCAGTTGGGCTCGTTTGGAGGGTTTGTCAGGGGGTCGTTTGGAGGGTTTGGGCAGGGCTCGTTTGGAGGGTTTGGGTCAGGGGCTCGTTTGGAGGGTTTGGGTCAGGGGCTCGTTTGGAGGGTTTGGGTTTGCGCTCATCAACTGAGAGAAAGTGTTTGAAGATAGGTCAGACATAATGGTTCAATGTGTAGCGTAGGATCAGGCTTCATTAGGTCGGAAAGAGCCGACACTGTTCAGCTGATGTCGGTATTGACACGGCACAGATACCTGCCGTGATGTAAATGCATTTTGTAGTAAAAGCTCTGACAATCATTGTCTACTTTGAGAATGCAAGTATTTACTCCGGTTGAAATAAAATAATATAAAATTGTAGGAAGGCGTGATATAAGGTATGTTGTATTTTATGCGGTGTATTGTTAACATGAGTCGTAACGAATGCAAAAAGTTACCAAATCAACCGGTTACCATCTCTTAAAAAACATCAATAGTCTGTCAGTGACATTTGAATGTTTTCGTTTCAGTGACATTTCAATGTTTTCCAAAAAGTTTACAACTTCATGCTTCGTGTTTCGCTGACTTCTCGATGTCATTAGTTAAAATAGGTTGCTAAACCAGGATAAACACTGGTAAAAACTGAGATGGCGTAACGCGTTCGGGAACGTCTCGGTGGCTGAGAGTGAACGTGCCTCGGTGCCCTGTCCCGTCACATAAGACGTGTCCCCCGACCTGTCCCGTCACATAAGACGTGTCCCTCGACCTGTCCCGTCACCGAACACCCAACCTACCAGGCTGCCCACTCGACTGCACTTTCACGACACAACCTTGGTCGGATGCTAACCGCCCAGTTAGCCGCCGACTGTAAAAGGCTGCCGATGCGATCTGCAGCGGACTTTTTGTGGTACCTCCGTAGGAAAGCAGATGTAAACACACACGAACCTGGCGGAGAAGGGAGAGGGATTTTACCTCGGTGGTTTTGGTTGGCGACACAGTGGTTGGCGATTATGGTGAACCTCACTTAGTATGCGCATTCGTTGCTATCAAAAGTTTCCCAATTGTAATTTGTATAAATTAACCCGCGCCCCATTGGGGGGGGGGGGCATAGACGCCATATAACTACTTTGTTGCTGCACCCTTAGGCCCTAATCATCATCATCATCCCGGATTTTCTCAACAACTCAAAAACTATGACAGATGTCGACGTACAATTTGCAGTACATTCTGCTACATGAATTCGACGTCTTCTCCCAAAATTTGTTGAAATTGATGCAGTCCTTTGGGAGATGTTTAAATTTTAATGACGACATGTCATGCTAATTTTGATGCAAAAACGATAAATGTTTGAAAAAACGTAGAAAATGAGGTTTTTGAAGCACATCACACACAAAAACCTAAACAATGAAAAGTAATTACATTTTCTTCAACATGAGTATCTCGGATTCCCAGAAATTTATATTTTTATATTTTTTAAAGAAAATGTATCGCAAAACCGGTTTTCGAAAGATATTAAAAAAGAACATATGTGAAAGAACTAAATATGAACGATGCCCGAACTAAATTTCAAAGCATGATATATTATTTTGACTGATTTATGGCTCCCCAAGTATCAGTAAATTATGACGTATTTTTTCCAAATTACTTTTTGTGTCTTTATTTGACCAAATATGTAAAAATGAATGCCACAGCTGTATTGCTGAGACAAAACTGGTCGATAGCATGTCCTTTTTATTTATATTATTCAATTTTGAATTTTGATCTTAAATGACCTGACCTTGGCCATTTACGGTCTCAGGTTGTACAATTGACACCTAATATCGGATAATACATGTAAAGCAGCCCATAAGGCATGTGTCACATGACTTTCGTAGACCTCTTGCCAACAGTGACTTTTTGTGACCCGATCTGAGTACCTTGACCTTTGTTTACAATTTCGTTTTTCTGATTACAGATGTATTATACCTTTGAGAGCACTTTGTGCAAGCATAGTATCAATCTAAGGCTTTGAATGGCAAATATGGCCCATAAACTAAAATATCTCAATTTTGACCTTTTACCTGATCTCGACCTGACG
>VOPJ01015123.1:0-22424 GCA_014673585.1 Semibalanus balanoides | reverse complement strand
ATTCCCTTTAAAGTTCGCAAACGTAACGATTGGGGTCAATTGAGATAACTGCAGACGTCTGTTATAATCATTGCGAATGCTATACATTATTGTTTATCCCTCGTGGGGTCTTTGCCGTACGTATCTAAAGATGGGATCTGCGCGGCATGACTTGTGTGTCATACCAGGTAAACATTCAAATGATTTAATCATAGCTTTGATGCTGGTTCCTATGCATACCATGCCGTGGCTACATGCCATAATTCCCCCGTAAGGAACGTTTCCACATCGAGAGGCGGACCCGTCTAAAAAGGCCTGAGGATTTAAGACCTATTACATGCAGCTTACGACCATCTAAGTAAATTTACAGGATGCAACACAGCAAATGTAGTTGTACGCTGCATCCATGTCTCTAATTATCCCGTTTCGTTCCAGGGTCATGGATGCTCACGGAGTTCAGTGAAGCGTCTTGGCTCGTCCCTCGGCCGTCGTATTTAGTGGCCTCGTGTCTTCACGGCAGACGGCTTCCTGGCGCGGCGACCCGTCAGCGATGGAGTCTGACTCGCACGACATGGACGAGAGGACACTGTCCTCCCCGCTGTCCTCTGGACGTCTCAGTCACGCAGGTGAGGGCACAGTGCTGTGCTGGAGAGAAGCTTGAGACGTGATTTTTGTATTTTGTGTCTCAGTCCTACAACATGAGAACACAATAAATCATACTATCAACGTATTGTTTAGTGAATTTGCATGTTTAGCCCTCCGAGGTGCCTGACATTCGTATTCCGTTTTCCGTATCTGATTTAATTTAGTTTGGACTTTGGTTATAACTTATATCATCTTGAGCTTTGTTCTTTGGGAATTGGGATGTTGTGTCCAAGGCTATATAAGCTGTGTCACAATGTACCTACTGCAAGCAATAACCAGGAGGCAGGAGCGATTATCCAATGGCCAATGATGATAACTCGTAGCTTTGCTCGTGGTCGTCACTGTTAACAATAGACAATTCACCCTTTAATGTTGCTTGTAAATGAAGCTAAAGGCGGCCCGACGGATCCCATCAAATTACACAAAAACTGGAATGTCGCGAAACAGCTCTTTATTTTCAGAATTGTGGACCAATTATTAGTGCATTGTTTTACGATATTGCAGTACTGCAGAAACTAATTAGCATAACTTCAGTATGCGTAACACTTCACCACGTACGCTCGCTACTCGAGCGGTTTCTTCGAGAAACACGTATGTTTGAGACAGGGACCAGCATCTTGAGGAGTTACACAATTGATGTGACTTTGGGTCGTATCATTATTCTGTTTCAGGACTAATTTGGTGGGAGTAGCTCCACCCGACCTGATACGGCACATTGCACACAGAAACAGTATGTCTAAGTGAAATATACTGTGCTGAAACTGGCCCAAATTGCTCTTTGTGTTTCGTCGTGACGCTAATTAACCCGGCATTGACTGGGGTGGGTGGGGGGTAACGCCCCCTGTAATTTTTTCGTTATAGCTCAAACACGATTATCACTATCAACATGAAACTTCGAGTAACTTATTCCACATAAATTGCACGTCTTCTGTGCGAAAATTAAGCGATTTTGTCGATAAAATTTTGAGATATAGCGAATTTAGTTACGTCACTACACGCGGGTTTTTACACATAAATCAGCTTAACTTTAACAGACCGTACAAAGCTAACAAAATAAGCAAAATGCAATAAAATAATAATAAAGATTGCAAACAATAAATTTTACCAAATAGCGGTCTCGGATTGACAAATTTGATGTTTTTTACCCCATTTTTTAAGTGACTAAAATCAAAATTTTAAAAGATATTGAAAAACCGGAGGATATGTCAGAGAACTATATGGAAACAACTTACATACCAATTTTCAAATTAATATTTGTTATTGAGTGATCGCATTTACAGTGCTGGTAACTCATGACGGTATGTTTTGAAATTGCGTTTGTTTTTGTTTTTGCCTTTATTGACAAGATACAGACAAATGAATTACAGCAATGCATTTATGAGACAAAACTGGTCTAGAAACATGCCTTTTTGGTTTATATTTATCAATAAAAAAAAAATCTGACCTTACTTTGACCTTTGCTTGACCTTTACTTCATATACATGAAGTTTGGTGGTCAAATGAGTATCACTATCGCTTTCTATGCGTAAAATGATCCATATCACATGTGTTGCATCGCTTTCGTAGATATTTTAAGTATAGTGACCTTTTGTGACCTGACCTTGACTTTTGATCTTTGCCAATAATCTCATTTTAGATCATGTGAGATGTGTATCATACATTTAAGAGCACTTTGGGTGATTATGGTTGCAATTGAAGGCTTTGAATGGAAAGTATGGCTCATACACGACAATATCTTTATTTTTACCTTTGCCCTGACCGTGACCTGACATGTGATCTCAATTTGAGATTTTAGAGGGTGCTTTATATTTGATATAATGAGTGCTTTCGAATGCCGCCTTGTGCGTCTCGCTGCGATCATTGGTTCGGAAGATAACCAGGGGGCGTTTAACGCCTCCCCCAGTCAATGGTGTTCAGATCAAACCCCAGTCAATGCCGGGATAACTTCTCGACCCAATATGATAAATATTCAATGAATACTAAAAAGGGCGCAGTAATGTGTGGAGACTGGAGGTATATGATAACATCACCGTATATTTGCATAATGGTCTTCGTGTGCCTTATGACCGGATCCAGACAGCGTTGTTATGATGCAACGAGAGAACACTGAAGTGCAAACGGAGGACAAGCTTTGATGATGATGATGATTGGGGTTTTTAGGGCGGACCGACAACGAAGGCCCCATGGCGCCCAGGAGGCCAAGCTTTATCAGATAACTACATAAAGCTGCCCTGACTTGACTTGATTCTTAGCCGATTATGTAGCGAGTAGTTGTGTCGTTTTATTTTTCTTATCCTTTTTGTTTGACATAATGAACATGAAGCGGTTTACGAGACCAGCTAACGGACCGCACATAACAGCTATGTAGTTACTAGTTGTAGGTGCCGGTTCAGAGGGGACTGTTGGTACTCGTAAGTTTCGTCATGAAGCGTATACCTGAACATTTGATCATTGCATAACATGCATGTATGCGCATCCTACCTAAGCTGTTTTATTTTGCTTTTGCTAGGCTCAACAGTTGGTCGCAATAATTACGATGTTGCCGTCCACGGTCCACTTCACTTGTCTGCCCAAATGCACTGCAGTGAAAGAAACCGTGCAGTATGCTGTTAATTGAAGTGTTCGCAGTTGTATGGCTTCATGGTTTGAATACTAGTCGTATAATCAGGCATGGTCAGTGAGCTACGTCTTTTGAAGAGAATGTTTTCCAGATTGCCACGTAATCGTTGTGGTAACTACGACACGGACCAATAAGACCACTGTACATCAGACGCCATGCTTTTATTTCCCCGTCTACAGGACAAGCTCTAAAGTAAGCTGACTTTTCTTTCAAATGTCACACCTTCCTACTGGGTTAAGCATGGATCGTGACATGAAAACCCGTTCCTCGTCTTAAGTCAGGCAATTACAAATATGGCCGACTGGACCCGTTCAACCTCCAGAACGAAACTGGTAATACAATGATTAATAATATCTGATCTGCGAACGACAACTGACTCCATGTGCCCGCATGGTTCAATATCAGTCCTCCCTCCCTCCCTCCTCTCTCTCTCTCTCTCTCTCTCTCTCCTCTCTCATCCTCTCTCCTCTCTCTCTTTCTCGCTCTCTCTCTCTCTCTCTCTTCTCTCTCGGTCTCTCTCTCTCTCTCTCTCCCTCTCCTCTCTCTCTCTCTCTCTCTCTCTCTCTCTGCTCTCTCTCTCTCTTCTCTCTCTCTCTCTCTCTCGTCTCTCTCTCTCTCTCTCCTCTCTCTCTCTCTCTCTACTCTCTCTCTCTCGTTCTCGCTCGCGCTCTCGCTTCTCGCTCTCGCTCCGCCTCTCGCTCTCGCTCTCGCTCTCGCCTCTCGCTCTCGCTCTCGCTCTCGCTCTCGCTCTCGCTCTCGCTCTTCGCTCTCGCTCTCGCTCTCGCTCTCGCTCTCGCTCTCGCTTCGCTCTCGCTCTCGCCTCTCCGCTCTCGCTCTCGCTCTCGCTTCTCGCTCTCGCTTCTCGTCTCGCTCTCCTCTCGCTCTCGCTCTCGCTCTCGCTCTCGCTCTCGCTCTCGCTCTGCGCTCTCGCTCTCGCTCTCGCTCTCGCTCTCGCTCTCGCTCTCGCTCTCGCTCTCGCTCTCGCTCTCGCTCACATGATTACGATACCGACAAACACACATTACAGCGATGGTCACCACGTCACTGAATCGCTCCCTTGGCAGCTCAAACACAAAGTCGCCTGAAGATTCCCTGATTATCCTCTTCCTGTCCCGTCCGCGGTGCCTTTGATTGCTGCCCGTTTCCGCCTCCTCTTGGTTAATCGACCTGGCTAGCGATGGGAGGGGTAGGGGGGGGGGGCTGCTCCGGTACCCCGACCAGGGCTAACTCGCCCCTGCTGAGCAGTTCATGAGATGCTCACGATCAGGAACGGATCAATCGTGCTCTCCGGTGATGATCGCGCTCGCTGATTGGACGAGACATCGCCATTTTTCTGCGTGGCAAAGCCGGTGAACAGGCGTGAAGTGCTTCGCCAAGGCCGGGCGAGATTGGGATCTTGTAAAGCTGTCGGCGGCTAAGTCGGATCGTGATTCGGCACGTATTTCCTCTATCGGCGAGGCAAATAGCGATTTCTTTGTGAGTAACGTTTTGTGGTGCCATACGTGTGGAACTGTGTCAGATTCATGGGTGAAGCCAGTAGCCACGTACCTGTTTGGTGAGGGGTACCCTTCACCAATGTTTCAGATTGGCGAAGGATCCTTTACCAATGCCCGCGTCTCCGACCGGATCCGACTCCGCGGTTCCTCCGCTAGTGGAGGCGTGGTTCGCCTGCCGGCCGGCATGACTTTAGGGCGATGTGTTGCAGCGAATGTGGTCAGCTGCAGTTATCGCTGCAAATAGTATGAGAAGTATGACAGTCTTCAGAAGCATTAAATCGAACGTGTTGCGTAAATTAAAATAACTATGTTTTCTCAGCGTAATTATAAACTAAGCTTAAACTGTAACATCGGGCCTCAGCGCAGGATGAACCGGACAGCAGGACGCAAGTCGAAATATAGGTATACTGGTGAGTGTGACGGGCTATCACAGGACACTTTAGACTTTATCTATACCAGAACCTCAGCGATGCCATCCTTCGCCAATATTTTTTCCTCTCCTACACCCATGATCAGATTGGTTTTATAAATGGTGTTGTACTGACTGGATTTCAAGAGATGCTTTCATTTATATGTATTGTAAAACAACGTTCCCCATTTGTGATATTTTAAATCATGTTAAAGGGACACTGCCTCTTCCGGATGATATCGCAAAAACAGGCTTAAACAAGACCTAAGACCACGTTATGATTTTTTAATTGCCATTAAACTCGTATCCAAAAAAGGCGCAAATAAAAAAACAAAACCAAACAATCATTAATTTCATTACTTTTAAGAATCTAAAAAACTGTTACGATTATACACAAAACTAGTACTGGGAAGCGCTTTTGCTCAAAGTTTAACTGTAATCACAGAGAAGGGATATTCACTTTGTAAACTGGACCAAACCGTCAGCTGACGCTATTGCAAGTTGATGAGACGCCGATGCGCTTATACATTGTGGTTCCTGTTAACTGAATCTAACCGCTTCTGGCCGCATTTGGAGTCGTTGCCATGGAAACGTTGAACGGACTCTTTTCTATTGGCTATCTCGGAAATCAGAGGACCAATCATAAGAAAAACCTCGGTCGGAAAAAAACTTCATCCAATGCTGAGAAAATCAAAATCCCTTTCGTAAAAGTTTTAAAACAATACCCTTCTTTGCAATTAAACTTTCCTTCTTTGACATTAACTTTCCTTCATGCCTATCATTTAAGTAAGTAGTGGTGGCGGACTCGACAACCTCATTGGATGGAAGCAAACTGAACTTTGAACGGCGATATTGGCGACTGGGCGCGAATAAAAAAAAACGGACTTCATGGTGCTTATCAAATTCGGCTGTTCTTTAACATATTACATTTTACTTTGAGTGGACAGTGTTCCTTTAACATCCAACAACAACAATAACAATAACGATTCTTTCCCTGATTCCATACCCAATTACTTTTAGCATATGCATAACATATTTTGTTGACATCAATGCAACTCCATATACATTATTGGCGTAAATGCATTTATATTTCATCGAGTTCATTTGTACATGAAACGATTATATCGTACTGTGGCTTAATTGTCAAATTATAAAAAACACAAGCATTCAGATTGATAAAATCATAGCTCATAGTGTCAGTGACATGGCCGACTTTTGTGCTGCCTGGGTCGCTCTGAAAGGGTCACGATGTGCCGAAAAATCGCCGTCCACTGCGCGCGTGCGCACGCGATGTCTGCCGGGAGCCCATTGTACCGTGGTGCCGGCAGCAGCGGCACGCATCAGGAGGGGGGGGGGGGCAGTCACTGATCAGACCCGTCCGGAATGTCCGGGGTCAGGGTCGGGAATGTCCGGGGGTCGGGAGGGAGGGAGTCACCCTAGAGTATCCGGAACTGAGAGAGAGACACGCGACAGGCCCCGTTCCGCAGAGAAGAGAGGGGATGTCCGGGTTTGCGTTACATCCGACGGTTATGCATACAGTGAGTTTCATGTTTATTGGGCCAGCTGAACGGGAGATCACTGATATACTTTATCATTCTGCACATATCGGTGATTTACTAGATACCTCAGTTTGTCCTGACTGTGTGTAATTCTACTTACAACAATCATTTACTAGCGTATGTCAGTTTCGCCAAAGAAGTTCGTATTTCTGCATTAGTATCAGTCATATACTAACGTACGAGTACTTCAATTTTGTTCGGTGTGCACTGTGCACAATTCTGCACAATGCAAATACCCAAATACTTATCGGTTGGGCGCAAATTGACCCAAAGGTGTCAGCGCGCCCTTAAACCCCAATAAACAAACAAAATACTTATCGGTCGTTTGCTAGCGTATTAGCGGCTGTTCAATACACCATTCAGCGCGAGGACGTCGCGATATATCTAGGTACGGTTTTCCGCTCATTTTCAGTGATCGTCTGCATCCGCAGCAGCCGAAATGATGAAAAACGCAGGCTAGGCGCACCGAGTGTCCGCGGGTGGAATAGCGGCAAAAAGCTGGTCTGCGACGAGACGAGCTTTTACGGCGGCTGAACGCCTCCGGAACGAAAACAAAATATCAGGTTAACAGTGGTGAATGTATGTAAGCCAGAGGTATACATTTTGTACGCGATGTTCTTGCCGCTGTGCAATTTATTTTGTATGCATCCGCGTTTCGAAAGAAATATCTTTCTGGAGAAAAGGATATCCACTGGCGGATCCAAGGTGGTGGGGGCGGGGGGACAAAGGGGCCATGACCCACAAACAGCCTAAAATGAGAAACTGACGCAAAATCGGCACATTGCCTGATAAGAAGAAAATCTAAACAACTTTTATTAATGAAAGTTTGTTTTAATTTTTAAATCAGCAATCAAATTCAATGCAGAAGCAAGCGAAATCCAATGAGCTTTCAGAACTGTCTGAAACGTGTGTTTGATTTGGCCCCACAAACCAAGCGTGACCATCAAGCGTTGTGAGCAGGGGAAGGAGTTGGTCGGCGGCCGGAATCTCGGGAGCGGACAGCGACGAACCCGCCTGACAGAACGATATTCCGCAGTGTCGCCGCGATTTTCCGACGCGGAATTTCGCAGTGATATCGCGCGCCGAACAGCGCAGTGTGCGTCCGCCTTTACCAGTAAACCAGCGTAGGTGCACACGTTTCGCCTGCAGTGTGAGTTTCGATGACGTGTCTCATCGGTGTCGCTCGGTGATCGGTGTGCTCGGTGATCGGTGATCGGTGTGCCGCTGCTGGAGGTGTGGTCAGCGCTGGACTCTGACCACCGGAAACTGGTGTGATTACTTCGGCACAAAAACAGCCGCTGACCACCGAGGCAGCGTTCAATGGGGCCAGACCGCACGGCACCGGCGAGCGAGACGAGGGAGGATAGAGGCCGGGCACGGCTGAAAGGGTAGGGGTAGGGTTGAGGTAGGGTAGGGGTAGGGTAGGGGTAGGGCTGAAAGGGTAGGGGAGGGTTCAGGTAGGGTAGGGGAGGGTTCAGGTAGGGTAGGGGAGGGTTCAGGTAGGGTAGGGATAAGGCTGAGGAGGGCGGGGTAGAGTTGAAATAGGGTAGGGTAGGGTGCTGATGGGATGTTGGGCGACAGCAGACAGGTGTGGGTGTGGGGTGGGAACACACATTCTCTACCATGTGAGAAAGTGAGTGGTGGAGACGTAGGAACCAATCCCGACCAATTCCTCCTGAACGTGCAGGAAGGCTAGTGGTTGTTCCGTCGCGCGGACGTGTGGTCGGTCAGGGTGACGGTGACGTGTCCTCCGGTGCACACGGATGTTGTCTCACAGTCACAGGTGGTGGCTGGTGTCGACACATCGCGCTCCGTCACACCACGGCGCTGAACGTGTGACAAGAAACACAGCTGTTCTGCGAGACAGGCAAAAGTGTGGACAGGCAGTGACAAGTGGCAAGGTGTGCACTGCGTATAGCTCACTGGCCGTGCAGGTCGTGCCGATTGGTCCTGCCCTTTTTGTCACCGCTTGGAAACGTGTTATTTCGAAACTGAAAGATGACATTTGATGACCTTGGTAGGATGATCGATGGGATGTTTTGGCACATGACACTTTGCAATGGCTTTTAGTGTCTTGTATAGCTTCTTACCACTGATACTTTTACCTTTTTAGATAGCATAACAACGATGAATGAACCTTCACTGGTCTAAGAGCAGGGATACCTTTACTATGAAATACAATACAATAAAATAAAACTAAACGGAACGGACGGAATTTCCCAACGTGGTAGTGATTTTTGTTCCATTACACCTCCACGTGACTGGTATAACATCTGAGAGCCATCCCGGTCGCACCGAGGGTGGGCCGCTGCCGCTCATCTCTTCCTTCTACGATCCATCATGAGAGCCCGTCGGCTGGCACGGGCCACCCGGCCGGTACCGGCCTGCCTCGGCTGTACCTCGGACCCAGGAGGAGGGGTGTTTAGCTGCTGAGATCCTGCGGTGTAGTCAGATACCACCATCTGTCGCCGGTGTCAGTGCTTTCTCTGATTTGTGTCGGGCGGCGGCAGCGGCGGAGGCGGCGCGGTGGTGGTACTATACATATCAGCCGCTCAGTGTCCGTAGGTACTCGTAGGTAGAAGACTAGAAGTGATACAATATACGAAAGATTATGTAATAATTATAATTTTAATTGATTCCTCTGAACAAGCATACACCCAAGATATACATATCCATGGAATACCTATGGTTATCGATTGCAAAACTTGCAATACATTTATGTTCGTATCAGTATATTCTGATGCATTATGTTTATATATCAAAATAAAGCCTTATTCCTTTGGTCATCCGATGTTCTTTTGCTGAAAAAATGCATTTTATATACAATTTTAAGACATCAATCCGTAAGCTTTGTATAAGTGAATCGAGTTTTCGAACATGATTGCGGGAAAAAAGCGTCACGTGTCGGGCCGTGACGGGCCGGACCGGGTAAAATGTAAATTGGTCCAGTAAGTTGACGAGAAACGTCACGGGTGCTTCGCGCTCGCTCGATAATAACATCCCCGTGTCATTTATCTCCAACATATTCAAGTTCAGTAAATCGAAGGACTTTCGACAGCTAACCACCATCCGAGTGTTGCTTTCGCAGCAGACGCCGACGGCTGGATATTTCCTCAACCATGTAGCGAGCTTGTCAGTCGATGTTTCCGGCCGTGGCCGCCGTCGGACTACCGAACTGCCGCCTCCGAGCCGCCGTCCGTCCGTTAGCCGGGCGCGGGCCGCGGCGGCCGGCGCCGGAACCGGCCGATTTCCGGTGTAGCTGCACGGCGGCGGCTGATTGTGCGTCGGCGTGGGAGCCTGTCGAACTCGGCTCACAGCTGGTCTGCTGTCACCGCCGGCTGGTGGTCACTGCCACTGTCACTGGTCACTGGTCACTGTCACTGCCGGCTGGTGGTCGGTCGGTCAGGTGCAGGACCGCTCGCTCGGGGTGTGTTTGGAGTTTCGATGATAATTGACATGTACTTGATGGTCACCAGAGTGCGTGGCCTATAGAGAGGAAAGCATAGCGCGTCAATGCTAATAAACGAACATCGTCCTATGAACGTAAATTAAGAGTTCAATAACTGGTGATATTTTGCCAATTTTTATCAACTTTCTGCTCGTATTTTTTTTCGTCTCGTTCATCATCTTCCTGTTTGTATTACGGTGAGATCAGAAGAGATGAGCTCTGTTGTCTCATCAGGCACTGTGGGTCACGCAGGTCTCATCAGGCACTGTGGGTCACGCACCCGTGGGACCTCATTATTTCTGATCTTAGCTCGGTGTATAAGCTTAGTTTGTTCCATGACCTTTGCCCTAATTGTGTTCGTCTCTGCCCACAAGTCAATTACGCCTTCCGGGCATTGGGATGACGATGACAGGGCCTTCCATCACCCCAAGTGACAGCAAGTCATCTTCAGGACTCGGGAGGCTTTCCTTAAGGCGCACAAGACGGACAAGTCTTCTCTCCCTGCGGGGCACAGCAAATACAGGCCTGCCCGCCGAGCAGTGGCGGTGGTGGTGGTGGTCTCCTGACTTGTGCCGGGATCCAAAACTTAGGCCTGCGATCCCAGTGGGTCCCTGACTATAAAATGAAGAACTTGGATACCAGTGGTAAAGATGCATGCAAATTGGGATTCTTCTGGATCCCTCGGCGTAAAATACTTTAGGATCTTTGATCTCTGTGGATATCTAATTTAAAACGTGAGCCTTATCTATCTTGAAATGCAGGGACTGTCATACAAATTTCGGTCTCTTCTTTGCATATGCAGTATGCACTATGTAAATAACTAGTAGGTCTGCAAATTACCTTGTACTTTGTACCTATTAGCAAACATAGATATTATAATTAATTTTTCCAACATTATAAAAGTGAGCAAAAATTAGGCACCTACCAGTGTGCATGGATCCCGAAGTTGGATCTGGGATCCCAGTGGATCCTTCGCCTTATTATGTACCTGGATTTGGTGTCTCATGTGGATCCCGGGACACAAGACACATATCCAGATCTCAGCTGGATCCCGGATCCAGGCAAATGTCTGGTGCTCCCAAGTCCCCTTGTGCCCGTCTGACCTCTGCAGGACAGTCATGGTCAGCTCATACTCTGGAAGTCACGCGCTGCCTTCCTCTCACTCCCGCCGTACATTGCTGACCGAGTTCCGGAGCTATGTGAACAGAAATACTCACCGACCACCCACACCCTTGAAGTACCCTTGGCAGGCAGTATAGGCTGGCGGATGGCCTAGTACCCTTGGCAGGCAGTATAGGCTGGCAGATGGCCACTGACCCACCACCGCCTAACTTTCGACGACTGCAGCCGCGCTCTCTAGTCACCTAGCCCGAGGGCACCGGCGGCCCTTCTATAACCCGAGGGCACCGGCGCGGCTGGAGCCGGGCACCCGCCGCCGCTGCCTCGGAGTGGATGTGGGTGCTATGACGGGTAGATGTGGGTGCTGTGACGGGTAGATGTGGGTGCTATGACGGGTAGATCGTGGGTGCTATGACGGTAGGGATGGGGTGCTATGGACGGGTAGCATTGTGCGGTGCTATGACGGGAGATGTGGTGCTATGGACTTGGCTAGATGTGGCGTGCTATCGCACGGGCTAGATGTGGGTGCTATGACGGGTAGACTGTGGTGCTATGACGCGGTAGATGTACGGTGTGCTCTTCGGAGTGGATGTGGGTTTGCCATGACGGGTTTGAGATTGTGAGCGGTGCTGCGACGGGGTAGATGTTGGGTCTGCTGTGGACGGGTAGATGGGTGCTGTGCACGGGTAGATGTGGGTGCTATACGGGTAGATGTGGGTGCTATGTACGGGTTAGAGTGTGGTGTGCTATGACGGGTAGATGTGGGGGTGCATATGACGGGATAGATGGGGTGTATTGACGGGTAGATGTGGGTGCTGTGACTGGTAGATGTGGGTGCTGTGACGGGTAGATGTGGGTGCTGTGACGGGTAGATGTGGGTGCTGTGACGGTGTGGTGTGGGGAAGTACAGTGCAGAGCAAATGTACTGTCCACTTCCTCGACACCACCGTGAATCCAATGCAATTACTATATCCAGCGGTGTCAATTTATGAAAATGATTTGGGGGGGGGGGCCTTAATGCTAACTTCATAGATTTTAACCATATTCTTACCATGCAACGCCATAGGCCTAATGTTCAAGTTTGAAATCATTGGGGGCCGCCTCCCAATAGTATACAAATCGACACCGGTGACTATATCCAATGCAATTACTATAGCCCTCGCCCCCGGTATTAGGGGCGAAGGCATAAATAGTTTTATTTGATTTAACAGCGTGCAGCACCGACATACCGAGGAGCCGAGGACCGAGGAGGTGGAGCCGAGGCGGCGGACAGAACATTTGCACTGCACTGTACGCCATAGACTGCGGAGTGCCGACCACGGTCACTGCACCAGGGTTCCACCGCACTCCTGCCCCCGAGTTTTCGCGGCTCACGACGGTCGGTTGGTGCACGGACCGCGCGGCTCACGACGGTCGGTTGGTGCACGGACCGCGCGGTGTGCGTCCCTCGGTCGGCTCGTGCACTGCGTCATTCAGATAAATAGTGCACGGTGCAGCTGTGCACAATGCACGGCAGTTGAGTGCGACACCGGTCTCGGAGGGGAGTGGTTTGGGCGGTGGTCGAAGTTATTGGTGGAACTTTCTCGCCAGAACAGATGCACGTTTAGCTGATTTCAGTTCATAGTTGCTAAGTTCGGTTCGAATGCCCTAACCCTAAGGTATGTTGAATTGGTAGTAGCCACCGGCAGTGCAAGGGTCTGTATCTGCCAAGGTGACACAGTGCATTGCTTTCGATGTCATGATTCTGTATGATTGCACGTTCAGTGTCAAAATAAATCCCAATAGTTGACTTGCTGCTCTTTGGCTCAAGATTTTGACTCGTTTACTGGAACAATCAATGTGCTGTGCTTTATGCAATGGTCGCTTCTGTCTATTGGCTTTGGGTGGTTTCAATGGATTCATCGTCGGCACCGTTTTAGTCGGCATGGTTCTAGTTTTTATCATCAATCTCTTGTGGTGGCGTCAGAGTGTTCAGCGGCCCTCTTGTTTCCATACTTCAACAAGCAGCTGTCCCTCCGGGCAGCTCGTGAATTGTGAGTGATCGTCCCAGTGGCCTTGACAGAATTGGACGTAAGAGGAAGAATGCCACTGGCTTGCTTTGCCTTGTTTTAGCATGTCTGGCTGTGTGTTGAGGCCACTGATCTATTAAATGTGATGATGTGGTGTGTGCGAGTGTAATTCACTGCGGAGTCTAACGAAGATATAATGAATTGGTCGAGCCACGAATGCAAAAAGAGGGTCAAGTTTGCTCGAATGTGGCACACGGTGTTAACAAGTTCATGGTAATGCAATGCTGGCCATTCATTCAGGGACGTACAGGGTGGGCCAGAAATAAGCACCTTCAGATTTTTGTCTATAAATATACAGTTTTTTCCACTACAGGTTCATAAACGAGGTGTCATTTTTCAACCCAGCGTTGATGGCAAAACATAGAAAACACCCAAACGCCTCCGGAGGTTCCCCATGCTTCACAGAAGGTGTTATATGTGGCACCGCGGCGCCGCTTCACTAGGCAGGCAGGCGGCACTTCCTATCGGGTGGAGGATGGCGTTTGGTCCACATGTTCTTGGGGATTACGCGTCCACCCGCTGGACAGCAGTGGCCTTTGAGCTCTTCCGTTTGTCTATTGGTTTCCTGCTTATATTCTGGCTCCACATACCAGAAGGTCACGTCGTGGCTGGCGATGAGGCACGGCGGAGGGACCATCGACCCATTTTTTCTTCGAGAACGAAAACGCCGTGGAGGTGACAATCAACTCCGCGGGTTACATCCAGTCAACATTGGAATCCTTTTGGAAGGAACTGGGAAGGAGGTCACCTAATATAAACGAGTGGTTCCAGCAGGACGGCGCCACCCCGCACACCGCCTGCCAGTCCCTGCATTGGGTGCGAGACCACTTCCACGACCGGCACATCAGCCTTAAGTCGGCCGTCGAGTGGGCCCCTTACTCTCCCGACCTAAGTCCCCTGAAATTTTTCCTTTGGGGGCCTAGACCACGTATATGAAGGAAAATCAAAGACAACGGAAAAGCTCAAGGCCGCTATTGTCCAAGCGGTGGCGCGTATCCCCAGGAACATGGTGGACAACGCCATCCTCCACCTGAAGGAAGTGCGCCCGCTGCTAGTGAAGCGGCGCCGCGGTGCCCACATAGAACACCTTCTGTGAAGGATGGGAGAGCAGCTCCGGAGGCGTTGGGTGATTTTTATGTTTTGCCATTATGTTGGAATTAAAATGACACCTCGTTTATGAACCTGTGATGAAAACTGTTTATTTTGTAGAACAAAATCTGAAGGTACTTATTTCTGGCCCACCTTGTATATCTCATAGAACAGTCTGCTCTGGGTAAACCAGGGCAACTGGGGCTTGGTCACTCGTGGTTTGCCATGCTGCACGAGAAGGTCGTTTGTTTAGTGCCAGCGTAGTGTTTTTGGCTAGCTCTTTACTCTGACATTTCCGGGAAGAGAGGAGCAGCCTTGATATCGGATTCGGATTCGGCAGACGGGGTTTTCGTGACAGGCGAATTTGGCGCTGCTCTAATCGTGCATTGGTCAGGTGATGGACGCGGTCGTCGGCCTTAATGACGCTGCAAATTTGACGGTGAAAGTGTTAAGTATTGCTTAATTACAGAACCTTTCCCTCAATGGTTTTTATGTTTACAATGTTTTTGACCAGCTCTTTTTGACGAAAAGCATAACATGTCACACAAAGCATAAACCATTAAACAACAAACACGAGCACGAAGAGACATTTTATGTAATATTTACGACCATCATTACAAAATTGTTAAACATATATATTTTACATATGATCCCGTGCTTTTTNCCAATTATGCCCTTGCATTCTGCAAGGATAACAATAGAAAAAAACGCACAAAAACGATGCAAGTGTTGGCATCGTATATGGCCGTACTTTTCTACACTATTCGATGATGGCGAATGAATGAAACCCTCTTCTCCCTCTGTAGGGACGCCACAGATGACTCATTCGGTGATAACAGAGAGGTCCAGGAATATCAGTGACAGGAATATGCCCCCATAGGTGACAGAACGTATATGGCCCGCAAGCTTCTGTCGACATGAGTCCATCGCTCAACATTATCGACACTGGGATGTCGAAAGAAACTGACAGATAACCACACTCTTGAACTCCTAAAAACCTATTTGCTAATCTATTTGATGTATGTGACCAGTATTCACTATAAGTACTCACATCACCAACTTCTGTGTGCCCACCAGTGCTCAATTAACAAAAAAAAGTGACAGAGGCGTGTACCCGCGTGTCTCCCCCTACACTGCCAATTTGAAAATCATTGCCGTCACAATCAATGAACCTCAAAACTGCCATCAAGTTAGAAAAGGTGCATGTTAGGTCACTCTCAGTCTGTCAGTGACCTCGGTTTTTGACCTTATATGAAACGTTACATGACCCCAGTGAAAAAACATATCAACTTATTGTAAAATGGCTCGATATTTTAATATCAGCGTCACAAAAACTGTTCTAAAATCCGACCAGAAGCGAAAAGGTCATCGGAGGTTCATCGGAAGCTCAGTGACCTCCGGTTGACGCTAAGAACAAAGCTCATTCGAGGTCACGAATCTTCAGCAGGAAGAATCACTACTTGTCACACTGCCGTAGCACCTGTGGATTGCTCCCGAACGATCTAACACTGCGAAACGAAACAGTAACAATGGATCCAATACTCATCGGACCCCAGTTTCGCCTGACATCTACCTTGAAACAGCTATGTTCATAGGCACGCGGTCACTGAAAACGGAGGTTCGAGTTTTTTTCCAGATATTGTGTTATTACACATTGTTCTCAAAGAGTTGGTGTTCTGAAAGTTGCCACCGCGATCGCCGCTTACAAACTTACGTGGTCACTTTGAGAAAAACCGAGGAAGCGTGGCACCACCCCCATCCCTAACACCCCCCCCCCGCCCCCGCCCCGCCTCCTACCCTGGGCGACGGCGCCTAAGTATTCGCCAAGCGCAGGGGAGTTGGATGCCAACCTCTGGGTTTTTACAGAATCACTCGGGTAAATATAAACCGATTGCAAATAAATTGTCAGCAGTATACTGTCGAGCTGTTTGACACATACCTATTGTGCAAAAATTTTGAACTTCCAATTTGTATGACCCCTGAACTTTGATCTGTTTCTCATGGTCATGTCGGGCGCAAATTGTGCCCGGTAGTAAACTTTCAAAATCGCTACACACGACCCAGGTGTTAGCTCCTGACACAGGGGTAAATTTGTCGATTTACTCTTGCGTGGGTGTCCATTTGTTTGATGCTTCGTTTTCTACAACTATGGCAGACACCTGCGTGCGTAGTTTGTTGGCACCCAATATTACGCCATTTCACGCATGGATTTATTTTGCGCGAAATGTTTTTTAAAAAACATATTAACGATGTTTTGAAATGTTTCTAGTATTTGAAAGTTTCTAGCTATACTCATTCCTTTCCTTAACTACACAACTTTTGCAAGCGAATTTTTGTCTTGACAATTCTCTATAGAATCTTTCTGAAAATATGCTTCGCGTTAAGACATATAATTATGTTACAAAATTGCCGTTACGCATAAATTATTGTATAGGTTAGCTGTCGATCTTCACTAACTGGCACACTTTACAGAAACATCTCCGGTCTCTTCGGGCACGCTATGCCGTCGGCCTTCAACAAAGGCAAACACTCCCCCTTGACTCCAAAAATCGGATTCACCTCACAGCTGCTCAACAACTTAACTATATATTATATATATATATATATATATTATATAATATATATATAATATACTTATATATACTATATATTATATATATATATAAAATACTTATTTTTAAAAATGTCACAGGAATAACATTTCAGAGTTTATAGATGTACCCGCTTGAACTACATTATATTTGCAAAATATACCATGCGTACTTCAGTTCTTAAGCATTGTTTATCTTTTGATTCAATTACCCTTGATTCCGTGCGGGTTTTTATTCAATTACGATTCAAGACTCAAAATATGTGATGGTGCATCGATTCTTTTTGGTTGAAGGAGTTTTAATTGAACGATTCCAATCGACTCAATCGGAGTTGAATCAATAACCGCTAACCAGTCTGGTGCTTACGCAAACTAAAGCAAAAGGTTAAAGGCAATGAATGTTGGCCCCAAGGCTATAGAACAACAAGAGGTTGGCCCTTGGTAAGCTTGTCACTAGACTTCGCGTTTCAAATCGGAGTTGTGTGCTAAAGCCCTTTCATGTCATAACTGGTTGTTTATTTAATACGTGTGCAGTTCAGTCACGCATATGCATGTGGTATCCAATATCGCGTCCGTTGCGAATCGACCGCAACCTTTCCTTGAAAACACTGTCGGGAAACAAGTTGTAATGGCGCCAGAGGCTTCTGAAACACAAGCCAACATAACCTTCCTTTATATTGCTATCGCAAGATAACTCAGCGTATTAGACGAGCCAGCAAGTCTTGCTCTCGCTCTCTGGAACAAGACAAACAGCTTCAAACCCAATACTGGCTACGTATAACCGCTACACGTTTGGTAACACGAGACATAGGTTTGCCAAATGGACTCACCGATAACACTGAGCTGTATGGTGCGGCAGATTTTCGGCTCAGTGCTGACTTGACACTCGTACAGGCCTGCATCCCGAGGCTGCACGTATCGGATCTGAAGCGTCCAGTCGTCCGTGTCCTCCGGGTGGAGGCACTGGAAGCGCGCGTCCGCGATGAAGGTGTACCGGTCCACAGTGAGGATGTGCGAGTCCCGGTTCCGCACCCAGGACACCTGCCGCGGAGGCACATTTGGTGGTGAAAACAAGTTCACGCCGAGGGGTGCTGAGCAGGCAAGCATGGTGTTGACAGGTATTTGGACAAGGAGGCTCAAGACCAGCGAGCGGATGGCAGACTAATTACCACATCAGCGGTGTACTACAATAATTTAATGATATGGCGGAAAGCAACACGATGTCAGATGTCATCACCAACAGAGAATACATCGATGATATAGGGGAAAAATATGCCGCCGAAAGCTGATATGATAATTATTATATCTGCTTCTAAATATCACGCTAACATGTGTCGATTTATATGCTTTTCGGTGACCCTCTCGGCGCCCCAATGGTACCCTCGGCCCAAAATGCTTACCCTCGGACCCCAATGTTTTTGGCCGCTGGCGGATCCAAGAGGGTCAAAGCGGCCAAGCCTCCCAACCGCCTGAAATCGGCAAACGAATCAACACGTTTTCTATTTCAATGTTGTTTTTTCATCCGATTCAGCCTTGTGCTATGTATCGGGAGATAGATGCCGGGGAGGGGGCGAGGAGGGGCCTGGGGTTTGACCCCCCTCCTATGGGACACCCTCCACTCGGAGGCAGGGGATTTGATCCGGGAGCCTATCCCCGGAACCGGCACCCCGGGAATCGAACCCGGGGACGCTGCGTGGCAGTCCGATGACCACGGAGCTTCCGGCTCCCCCAGAGAAAATTTAGATTTGCTCCCCAAACAAACTTTTTGCCTTTCTGGATCCGCCCCTGTCTCTGGCCTCAGACCAAATACCTGAAATATACAGGTTTCATTCGCAATGACTGATGTGAAACCAAACTTCTGATAAGTTATTTAGCTCTACGAAGTTTAAACTGCCTAATAGTACCACCTTCGTCACGTCGTAACGACGAAACTGGGGAGAATATTGGCAAAACATTGCTTCTGTCCTATGTGAAATTTTAAGATATTTTCTTCTCTTCTGATTGTATTTGTCCATCTCATATTTGTATCAGAGGCTCTCACTGTAGGTTACCCGAAAAAGGCTGCCTCTGGATACCTATGCCTACCTAAGTGTGCTCTTTTAACGCCAGCGCTGCGCGGCGAAACAAGCAACGTTGCAGGTTGTATATTTTTACCCGAAAAGTCCGTTAGTATCATCCTAATCAAGCATTTTCCTTGGTTAGTTTCGTCTTTTTCCCTTCCCTAACACAAGCCTCAGTAGCTCAGTGGTACAGCGCTCGCTTCATATGCGAAAGGTACCAGGTTCGATTCCTGCCGACGCTGCTATTTTCATCTGAGAAGCGTGCATGGTTTCACCTGTACCTTCTCCGCGGAGAAAGTTTACGTGTTGAGACCATGGCGAACCCTGCATGGTCTCGAAACTTGTGGCTCTCTGCAGAAGAATAGCTAGTGGGTTCGGAGACCTCTCAGAGAACCATGCATGGTGTCCGTAGGTTTTGAGTGTAGTGAGACGGTGTTAAAAACGGATATTGCAAGTCCTGGATGGAAATAGAATCGTAGGACACCGTTGCCCGTGGCGTAGCTATAGTGTGTGTGTTCTTTTGCTTGTAGAGGGGTGGCCGTCTTCCGTCCCATTGCCGTCTAGTTTGAACATTATTAGGGATGGGTCCACTTGAACTGATTTGTAAGTCAGTTGTGTCTACGGTAACGGCTGTATGTATAAAACTGTGACCAAGAATGCTCCTGGGTAAAACACAAAAACAAACCAGAAAAGTTGTGCAAAGTATCAATAACAGGTAGATAATAGGTAGACTGGTAGACATGAAAATGACGGTGGAACCGCATTGCCGTTTTTTATAGTTCCAAAGGATCTTTGAGCGTATTCAAACAACCATAGTCTAAGCCTATAACAATGTGGAGGATTAAGTTTGTCCGGCAATTTAGGCCCGGGAAAGAAATAACGTTAATCCGGTTTATATGAACCCGAAACCCGGTTTATGTGAACCCGGTATGTAAATAGCAAGGGACCTATTTTTACGTTATTTTGTTTGCTACAAAGCAAATCTAAAATGGCATTGGCTCCCTCAGGAATCCCGGCACCGAAGGCGCCGAGATGCCCGAGGGAGCCTTCACGTTATTTATTGATGATACATTTCAAGACGGGCCAGGTTCATTGCCAAGTCAGACTTAGCTCAGCTGACCCGCCACGACTGATGACGACAACGCTGAGCCGAGACAGAGCAGCGCAGCAATGGGCGCTGTTACCTCGGCCGAACTTGAGAAAGGGTGTTTTTGTAAGGTGTCGGGGCAGAGCAGCGCAGCAATGGGCGCTTTTGCCTCGGCCAACCAAGTGTTATATGTTGTGTACGTTGTTGTGGGGTGTAATATCCGGTAAAAAGTCCCAACTAGAAGAGAGAAAAAAACGGAGCCTATTCAAGGGAAAAAACATGCACGTTTTTGCCCTATTGTGCTGGAAAAAACACATTTATATTGATTTAGCTAATTGTGTGTTGTGTAGAAATTCGAGGAGAAGACGAATCAGCTCTGGGTAATCGTCACCCAAGAGCGCTGGAAGATTTAAAGCGATATTATTCTGCTGTATGTAATTGATCATTTGCCAACGGTAGACATTATGTACAGAGCATGCAATGATGAAATGTAAAAAAGCACACCGGGGATGAGCTGGGCAATGACGACAAGTAGGGGGAGCGACTTGATCGAAAATATGATAGTGTGTAATTTTGGTGTGTCCTATGCGTAGGCGCGCTACGACTACTTTCTTTTCCCGACAATCTTGATGGCGAGATATATAATGTTTGACCTGTGGCCTAGTAGGATGTAAATAAAAATGAGGGTCGTTGTCCCAATTGCGCTGTTGTAAGAATATATATATATATTGTTGATGCAAGAAATTGAAGACGTCAGGCGGTGGACGAGGCATATTATTATTTCTGAAGAAGATTGCAAACTCAATTTGGCCAGTCTGTCCACCTCCTTATTTCCAGGACTACCGGCATGTCCCGGAATCCAGAGGAATTTGACTTGAGTGTGTTTTTTTGTAAAAGTATTGATTGAGCTGTTTGATCTTGTAAAAAAACTTTGCCGCATTCGTACATGGCTAGGTCTTCGTCAAATAATGTCAATAGATGGCAGCACCGTCATTCGAGCGCTGCCATTGGGTCAGCCATTGGCTTCGGTGACGTCATTCTCACCCAATAGAAGGCCAGAAATATGGGTGACGTCATTTCAAACCAATAGGAGGCCAGAGCTCTGTGTAGTGCAAGACTTGGGGAACTTGCGTCCGGGGCCGGCTACCACCATGGACCCCCTGCTTGTCTCCTGGTCCAGGGCCCAGGCTACCACCCATCAGGGGCCGGGGGCAAAAAAAACGATTTCAAAGTTGGGGGGCCGGGGGCGGGCAAAACCCAATTTTTGGCTAGGCCCACCGATAATTTTCTTGGGGGCGGAATTTGCGACTTTTACCTTCAGCTGAGTCGCTATGAGTGATTTCTCGTTATGAATGCTAATTGTTAAACCACACTTATAAATAACAACTTGTATGTAATACTCATACTAATTTATTATGCAAAATGACTCGTAAACAGTAAGGTTTGGCATTCATAATGAATTTCGGCGTACAGGTGCAGTTTTATCAGCTATCAAGGCTGGAGCCGTTTTGTGGAAACATATTTCGTCTCTTCTCTAGCAGAGATGCCCACCAGATATCTTGGCCTATGGAAGGAGCCATGGTCCCTTCCATAGGCCATAGCAATGAAGGAGCCATGACCTATGGAAGGAGCCATGAAAAGGAAATTCAGGGAATATCAACTAAAAACAAATACATGTTTTTAAATCACCAGTTGTAGCCTAAGGCAGCGAAATCTGTCAAGCGCTTATGGTAATCCGATGCATTTTATGATTTGGCCCCTAAACCACCTTATTTGTCGGTCTGATACGCGTCTTGAATACACGACGTGTCACAGCAGAACAAAGTTGGCTAAGCAAACAATTATTTCCCCACCACCTTTGTTTTTGGCCCACCAACGTTGTATTTGACACCAGGGACGTAGCCATGAAATCATTACCTCGCTGAGCGAAGTACCTACTTTCGACACATTACCCATGAAGGAAAGAATAGAAACATGATTAATTTTCGACGGATATCCATCTGTCGTCAAAACAAATGTCATATTTTTTTTAGATATTAAATTACACCGTCACCCATTAATAGGTGACCAGGAGTGCCCCACCCTTTAAAAGGAAAATGATTAAAAATGATTAAATTGATGATTCAATTTCATGACTAATAAAATTATTAAGTTTCAGGACAACTTTCAAGGAAACCTCTCTTTCCTTTTAAAATCATGCTAATCTGGGGGAGGGGTGGTAAGGCGATCCGCCGATCCTGGGAGTTCGCCACCC
>VOPJ01015122.1:0-53999 GCA_014673585.1 Semibalanus balanoides | reverse complement strand
CGTGTCATCGCCGCTGTTGGGGCGCCCCACTCCATACATCTGCAGCAGCAGTTGCACTGTCCATGTGCACGTGCAGTGCCAGTCTCAGTGTCATAACACCAGCCCAACACTGTCTGGTGCCATGAAGCACTAGTTGTCCTCTAGATGGCGTTTTGGTGACAGGTGATGTTGAAATGAGCTAAATTACACGAAGATGTCGCTTAAATCGTGTCAAAACAACACTTTGACGCTAAGATTGTCGTTGCTGTCATCAAAGGCACAGCGAACTTGGCCGCGTTTCGAACCCGCGACCTCCGTCTTACCGTACCGCTGGTGCCGTCTCCACAGGCCGTGTTCATGTGAACTGGGTGAACGACACGTCTGCGTTCGTCTCCCTGGACCGGCGCGACCAGGCCAGCCAGGTGCTGCAGAACGTGAAGGCCACGGGACTGTTCACACTCAGTACCTACAGCGACTGGCAGACGCGGCAGGTGAGGATGGGGTACAGGCGAGAGATTCTGTACAGTATATATGGGTTTGTTCCCGTGGCACTTCAAACTGGGACATTCCACCGAAAATCGACCAAAGGGTGACACTTATGTCACTGATTTGGACCAAGATTGGTATTTGAGGTTATCTGGGGAGCTGAAATAAGCTGTGCAAGTTTTACGGTGAACTAAGCTGCAGTTCAGAAGATATTGACTCGGGTTGTTTTGCAAGGTCACAGTGCAGGTCAATCTTTGTCCGCCATAATCGCCGAGAGTTTGAAACGCAACATAATTTGTCCTGTATCGTTGGAATGATAATGAGCTACTCTACAGAATGGTACTGTTATAATTTTTGAAAGCAAAAAACAAGATATTGTTTTGAGCTTTCAATTTTCACACTTTGTGGGTACATCGAAATTCTAACTTGTGACCATCAAACTGTTATGGAAGACAAACTATCTTTCAACCAAATTAATACAAATTGCGTGGTTTTATCTATCATTACCAAATTTTGTCATAACGAGCGAGCGCGAAGCGCGAGCGAGTCCTCACTGAATACCATATTTTCTCACTAATAAGCAACTGACCCGGCCCGGCCCGACTCGACCGTAACGCTTTTCAGAAACTTATATCTTTGGAATCCCGCATCTGATTGACAAACGGTTTTCGTCATCTGATAGCCCCATTCAATCAAATTATGTTATTGACATGTTTCGTCTCACGTGAGGGGTCAGCATTGCTCGTGACACGTGCCTCGTCAGGGGTGTCAGAAAATGCTATCCTGCTATAACTGAGAAACGGCTGGACCGATTAAGCTGAAATTTGGTGTGTTTTGAGACCACACCACTGGCAATTTGGCGCAGGTAAAATTTGGGTCACACTGCACTTGCGCACGTGCTCACCCCTGTTCCGTTCACGAAATTACCTTCAAAACGTCGTCTTATACTGCACCTCTATCTTGGCAACCAAAAGTCGTAAGGACACGGGTTAACCACTGCAGATGTGTAGAGAAACGATCCGCCCGACGTATGCACTATGTGTCGATCAGCGGCGCGTGGCACGTGCAAAGATACTGGCTATACAAGCGCAATTTCATGGTTTATGACGTTTTTCACAATATAAATATAAATCTAAATCTTGGCACCTATGGGACGTAAAGCAATTAAATAAACAATGTGTATACCAATATATCGTGTCCAAAATGCATGTGAAAATACATGTTTTAATGCAATATTTCGCTGCTAAATCTGCCTGTAATATACACATTGCCTGATTTTAGAATATTGCCTTCATTACACCGCCGCAGCGTTAAAACCAAAGGCCTGGATGCTAAACGATAAAAATGATGCGGCTGTAAAGCGCAATCAAATCCATCCAATACCTCTGACCTCCTCCAAGCTCCTCTGGTCGCTCCCGTGGCTGCTGTAATCTGCGTCAAGCTCCTCCAAGCTGGCCTGAACCTCCTCCAAACTCCTCCAACCTACTCCCGAAATCGAGATGGGACAGCCGGAGGAGATAGGGGTATATTTATGGCGCGGCTGATGTATTTGTTTATGTCAACTGATACCCAACATTGGGCGCAAGTAGTCGATTCTTCCTCCAACGCCTCCGATCGTTCCTCTGGCGGCTCCTACACGGCTGCTCTGGGCTGCTCTAGACTGCTCTAGGCTGCTCCAAACAGCTCCAAACTCCTCCAAGCTCCTCCCGGGAGGTGACACGGGTACAGACTATATAATTCATTTTCGTACGATTTGTATATTGTGTTGTTGAAGTGTATGAACCACCTGGCAGCTTTGTATCGTGCCATGTTTGTATTTTTCCGTCGTATTTGTTCCTCACACAGTAGTAATTTGAGCCGCAGCCCGTCCTGACCCATCCGTTTCAGCGTGTGGCGCACGGCTCCAAACCGAAGCCGCCGGCCGACCCTACGACCGGGCAGTCGACCCCAGTTCGCCGGCCGCCTGCCCGCGTCAGCCACACGTCCTCCCTCGCCACACCACCGTCCACCGGCACCACGGGCACTGCACCACAGAGTACAGCCTCTGACAGCAGAGCCGAGGAACAGAGCACTCCAGGCAAACCACAGAGTACGGCCTCTGATAGAGCTGAGACGCAGAGTACTCCAGGCGCGGCCGGCAAACACACGCCACGGAGGGAGCCGGTGGCGACAACCGAGCAGAGTACAGTCTCTGCACAGCTATCTGACCAGGACCACCGGATGGGGCGACGGCCGCCCGGGTCGGACTCCAACCAGCTGCGGCCGGGTGGGAGACGGTCCCTTGCACAGGGCCGGAGTCGTCGCTTCTAACTCTCAGCGCCCTGGCATCACTCTCACTTACCACGGCGAGCCGAAGCGCTGTTTCGGCACTGTCTACACGCGGCAGCACCTTACTGGAGCTTCGCCAGCCTGACCACTGGACGGCGTAGCGCCAACCTTCCTGGGCCCCGCCTCAAGCAACTTGCTATTTAAAGGGCGGACCGTTTACAGGCCGTCAGACACGCCAGCGGCTGACGCATGCAGAGCTTTCAACGGCGTAGGCGCCGAAACCACCAGATCCGCCCTGTCCGACCAGACGAGCCGATTATGCTCGGGATGCCCGCATCTATCAAAACCAGCCGGACTTGAACTCCAACATCGGCCTTATCAACATCCAGTTCAATCAAACCTAAACTTCTTGAACTTAGCGGACAATTAAATCAAGGCCACTACGACATGATGGGCATCACTGAGTCTGGCGACCCCTTCTTACTCCAAATCGTCTGCTAAACCCTACCTGGCTTTCAACTTTACGGGGACGACACCGACAAAGCGGCGTTTCGGGCGGGTGGCGCTGGCTGTCAAGAACGGCATCAACGTTCACCGCTAATCAAAATTAACAAACGGTGGTACCCCTAACAGCAAGCTAGAATCTCGTATGGGCCCTCATCAAGCCCGACAAGAAACCGGCAGTTTGTGATGTTGCATAGTCCTACAGGCCCTCCTAGTACGAGGTTGTAGCGGACATGAAATCTGACTTCGACGAGCTGGAGAGTCAGTACCAGCAGGTGCTTCTGGATTTCTTGGATTATGCTAGATCAAAGTCATCATCTGTGTTGATTTCAACTGTGACGTGAAAAAGCCTGTATCAGGACCCGCGAAATAAAGATTCTGAATTTGACTTTATATCCGCTATTCGCTGCATCAGTTTGTTAACGGACAGCACGTACTTCATCTTCTGGTTCGATTTTAGATATTTTTATGTCGAACTTGTTAGCTCACCTTGACGCTGTTCTGACACGCTGCCAAGTATATTTCTGCGATTTTTAGTCCTCACAATTTTGTACATCGTCTTGTATCATCTACCATCGATATCGGTCCCTCTCCACGCATTGCGCACCGTTGTTCTCCGCCGGCGACGTCGATCCGTACGCACTACATTGTTATCTTGTTGCTGCCGACTGAGCCATGTCCTAAACTCGGTCACAGTCACGGGCTATGTGGGATAGCTTATGTCGCAACTGTTCTATTATATTTGATGCTCACGCCCCCGTCGCCACAATGGCGGCTCCGATAACCAAATGCCCCGCCAGTTGTAACGGTACAAACCCTCATGGCTCGCCGCCGGGCTGCTCTCGCGGGCACATGCGCACTGCTCAGAAATTTATCGTGACTGAACCGCGCATGTACGGTCTTGCAATAAGGCGCGACCACCCGTAATTGATACAGTATAACAGCGGCGAATAAGCGAAGGCAATAACCGGTCTATTTGGCACCATATTCACTTTCAATAGTAGGCAGTAAAAAAGCTAGTTTCGCAAGCTACCAGAATGGCAAACGCCTGACGAAACTTAACGATTTTTTTGTTAAATGTAGGCCGCGAAGTGGCAAGTGAGTTCGAGAAATGGGAAACCACCAGACCTACCTGCGTCTGCCGCGAGTGCACCGCGTGTAAATTACAGAAGCCATGTGTGTGGGTGCGACTGTTCGCTAGTTATTAGCGCCGCTGTCGCTATCAAGAGGTTTGCGCACTGTCGTGGTGGGTCTATGAATAGCTCAGCGGTTGTGAGCCGAAATGGCATCACCATCCAAATGATTTGGCTCTCATTTGCACGCCATCGGGCCTCTGATTTACGTCTGCCTTCAAATAATAGCCATTATCTACTCTGATATTCCTGCACCATGGAAACATTCCCTAGGTTCACCCCATATTCAAGGTCTGGCGACCCACTGACCCCTTCCAAAACTTACCGTCCAAATCTTCTATTTCCCTGTTATTGCTAAAATTGTTTAGAGCGTGCCGTTACACCAGCAATTGTAACGATATACATGTCCAGTAACCACCTTCCTGTCACCCCACCCAGCACGGATTTCGACCGCGTCATTCAACTGAGACGGCCTGATACTGTTATCGGATCAAATTTTGCTGCGAACGACGAGGCGAGTTATCGCTTGCTACTGCCTGCTTTGATTTGAGTAATGTGCTTTGATGTGATCACCACTCTAGCTACTATCCAAGTTACGTGTTTACGGCATGATATCTCGTGGTTTTCGGCTACTTAAAATCACACGCAGAGTGTCAGAGTTTTAAGCATTACGGACAACGGCAGGCCGGACAAAAAGTCGCTTCCCTGCCCAAACAATTGTTGCGTGTTTTCAAGGTTCATCCCTCGGCCCCCTGCTTTTAGCATATTTTTCTAATGAACCTTAATCTTTTCGCGGAAGGTGCCGCAGTAGTCCAGTATGCAGACTACACTCAAATTCTGATAAGTGGCAAAAATCGAGTTCCAGAACCTTTATCATGCGTATGGAGAAAACTTATCTTCCCTTGAGTATATGGTTTCAGAGGGAAACTTTGATTGAAAGTTTACGCAGGGAAGAACCCAGATGATGCTTGGCAGTCCGGCAAAACGTTGCACATCCGAAGTTTTTCCGTGAATTCCCGCGACAAACGATCTCCTGCCAGTCCAATGAGGCAGAAACCTCGGCGTTGATGTTTGATAAAACTTCTCAGCTGCGGATCACATGTCTTCTCTCTTACCAGACGATCTTTGGAATCCTTAGCGGCCTTTCACACTTGAGGGGCACTTGCCGTTCGTCCGTAATTCACACCCTTGTCGACGCCCTGGTTCTTTTCGGCAAGTCCGTATTGTCTAACGGTCTACGGAAACGCACTCAGAAAAATTATGCGCGCATTCCCAAAAAAAATTATCGAACTATATGGAGCCCGAGTTATCTACGGTCGCCAAAAATTTGATCACGTTTTCGGACTTGCTGAACAGACTGGGTTGCTCAATGCAGAGCAGCTTCACAATCACCAAACACTCTGTCTGACACATAAAGTTGAGATGTCGCGGGCGAACCATTAGACACTGGCTGCCGGCTTTGCCACTGTGGCGGAGACACATACCGACCAAACCCGTCGGGATTCATGACCTCTACGTTCCTAGGATCTCGCACCGAGAATGGGCAAAAGGCGATTTTATTTGCCGAGCGCCAGTGTTACACAACACTGTCCCACCTGAGCTGTTTGCGACTCCCAAACGCATTCTGTTCGGCCCTACCTGTAGGCAACACTTCTGGCGGCTACGTCTCGGCCCGACTGAACTACTGCCGCCTGTACCGTGCCTACGATACCATTGCTTTACACAGTTTGTCTTTTTTGTTTGTATGGCATTGTGTTTTGTTGATTGTGCTTTTATGTGGGGGTTGTAATAGCACCAAGCTGATTTGTGGATGGCTCAATACACGTCTATTACTTCTGACGGGGAACAGCAGGTCCTCCGGCAAAAAAACGGAAAACGCGACTTCTCAGGTGAGACCATGGTGTAGCTTTGTATGTGGTTTGGTTGTGGAAAAACTGAACAGCTGCAGGGGCCCGGGAACGATTTCCTAAAGTTGGGGGTGGGGGGGGGGGGTGGCAAGACCCAAATTTGGCTAGCCAACCCATGTTTTTTTCGTCGGAATTCGACTTTTACTTTCAACTGGAGCCCTACGGGGATTTGTCATAAATGAATTGTCCTAATTTAAAACACTTTGAAAATTACAATAAATATATTTAGTGCATGACCGAAGACTTTACCCATTGACCATGTGTAAACTGTAGGCGGTGTATTAACCCGGCAATCTGGGTTCTCAGCCCGAACGCCATTTGCCGGGTGGGGCGTTTTTTCGCCCCCTCGGTTATCTTTTCAAACCAATAGCCGCAGCGAGACACGCAATACGGCAATCGAAAGCTCTCAATGAGACCAGTCTAAAACGTACGCGACATTTTTTAAAAATAATGCATGTGACGGTCACAGTCAGCGTAAAAGGGTCAAATGTTACTATTGAGTTTTTTTAGGCCATACTTTACATCCGGAAGCAATATATTGACACTATTATCGCACAAAGTCTCTCCAAAGGATATGATACATCTCCCGTATAAGAAAACTGAAATGGTAAGCCAAAGGTCACGGTCAGATAAGGTCAAATCAGGTCCACCTATTGGCTACAGTAATCATGTGGGGACACATGTTTTATGGGCGTTATTTTACACAATATAACTCCGACTGTAGCAGCTATTTTGCACACCCTAAACGATATAGGTCAGTCAGGTCATAAAAGGTCAAAATTAGAAATTGGATAAATACAAAAACAAAATGCAATGGTCTCATTCAGTTTTGTTCAGCCATACAGTTTGGGTACCACTTTAATTTGTATGTATCTTGGTTCGAAAATGCCTCATAAACGTACTTTAACAAATAATGACGTCATGAGGTTTATTCATACTTAGAAAGCAATCAACGATTCAGAAATTACAGATATTGAATTGAAATTTGGTTCGGTATTGCACATATGTGGTTCTTTAACATTTTTTTTTTTTATTTGAGGGGATTTTTTTTTTTTTTTTTTGGACGTAGGCCGGGGGGTATTTTTATCCGAGATACCATTTTCTACCCCTTGTTATTTCTATCTTTTTGACGTTTTTCTGAATGACATTTTGCTTAAGGAATGGTCTTTGTATAGCCTGTTAGAGTTAAGCTGATATGTGCGTCAAAGTCGTGTGTAGTGACGGGACTAAATGTAATATAACGCGAATAATTATAGTTGAAATTGTCTAATTTTTGCACTGAAGACGTCAAATTGATGTAGGTTAAGGTACCAAAAGTTTCTTGTTGATAACACTGTTCGTTTGTGAGCTATTGTGAAAATCTCCGAGGGGGCGTTTTTTGCCCCCCCCCCAGCCAATGGCGGGTTAACGTAGAAACAAACGAAAAAAATAGACAGCCATTGAAATTTGCAACTAACGAAAAGTCCTAAAACTTGACCTTAGTTAAGGCTCTATAGGTCATTTTTTTCTTACTTCTTTTTATCTAATAAAGATCCAACAATACTGTTTACGCCGTCGTGTTTGTCTCATCAAGGCGCATTGAAATGTCTTATTTTGTATCACGTTAGGTCAACTCACTGAACTCTATAGAGATGGAAGGCGCATTGGCCGGAATACTTGTCTAATGACGGCGGCCATATTGGTAATCACAAGAGCAGTGGGCGGCCTTGCTAGAAGGATAGGTCGGGCGGGCACCCAGGCTGACATTTACAATATATTTTGATGTGAAACTACTAGTTCCTTAGAGCAATATGACTACCACCACAATGTTCAAATTGAATGGCAGAATATTTTTAGGACTTTTCATTTTGTTTTGCACGAAACAAAAATATTTTCATCTATATTAAATTATTCTGCTTCAATTTGAAACATGTGTTCTGTGGTAGTCATTTTGCGCTACGCTAGTAGTATCGGTTCAATTATATTGTAAAATGTCAGCCTGGGTGCCCGCCCGCCTATCCGTTAACACAGCGACGATGCTCATGTGATTACCAAATTATGGCGCCGGTCATTAGACAACTCGGCCAATGGGGCGCAAGCGGGCAATAGCCCACCCTGTGGAGTCAACTTTAAAAAATAAGGGCTTCAGGTCAAGGTCAAGTGGTGACCCAAAGTAAGTCATGCTCAAATATCAGGAGACGTTGTCTTCGTTGACCCACCAACGTTGTATTTGACACAAAAACTCATTTGGAAAGCATTTGACGGTTTTAAGAAAAGATATTGTAAGCTACTGATAAGGCGATCCTGGGAATTTCGCCACCGCCCCTTTTCCCTGGTGGCGACGATCTGGCTTTTTCATCAGGTTTTATTAACACAGAACCTCGCTGACAAATACAAAATATCAAGTACACATGAGTAAAAATGTGATGTTTGCGTAATTTGTCAAAAACTCGCACTTTCGAAGCAGAGTGTTTCATGGGTGCCTAAACCCCAAGCCCAGCCCAGCCGAAGCCCATGAACACCAAGCCAAGACCCAGACCATACCCATTCAAATTCATAATATATAGGCCCATTCATATTAAGCAGTTAATATTTTTCACAAAATTTGCATCCAGTATTCTAACAGATTACTTTGCATTGTATCAACGCTAAATTAATTATCACGTACTGTCTGTAATTGCTGTGGCTTTTGACTCATCGAACACTTTTTGGTCAACATTGTCATACTGGATCAGACTTGGGATCGGACATGATTTGGGATTTTCAATCTTTCACCACTGCTAGGTAATTTCCATTATTTATTGTTCTCATGCAATTGCCCTATATTTGTTGTTTAAGTGTCCTTTATCATTTATCAACATATTTACCTGGTTAAACATCTGGCTGTCAAGTAAAAAATAGCGGCAATTGACATGACTAAAAAATTGTTATACATTGCCCACCCAGCTACCCCATTGCAAAAGTCGAAAAATGCATTACCAGCCCAGACAATCGGAAGAATTGAGTGGGCACCCATGGGTGCACCCAGCCCATGAAACACACTGTTTCGAAGTCTTATATATTTGTTTACGGAACGTTAAGATCAGCAACGCCAAAGTTGGGGGGAGGGGGGCGCCGCCCCCGCGGTCTCAAAGTTGGGGGGGGGGCAAGCGCCCCCGCTGCCCCCCTGTTCCCGGGCCTATGCAGCTGTCCACACCAATTTCAATGTTACTGTGGAAAATCCACATAAACTTTTGTAGGATAGATGCTATTATGATAACCAAAGGGGCTTTGGGGAGCCGTGTGTTCATTTGGACTGTGCGTTTCTTTATAACATAATACTTTTTGCACCATTTAAAAGACGAGACGACGAAATTCGGGGAGTAAAATAATGATCGTGTGGTCGGTCTGCTACCAGTCCACACCCACATCGAACACATTTCTACACCCATGGGTGAGACAGGAACATATTGCAAGCTGATGATAATAATTGTGACGCGGTCTTCGTTCGTTCACCCTAGTGCTAAGTAACATATGTCTTGAATGCTTTGTATTTATATTGCAGGGAGCTCAGAAAACGACATCGAGCATCAGAAGAGCACGGCGACAAAAGCGGATACGGACGTGTTTGCTGTACCTGACTGGTGATAGAAGTGACGGTGGTGCCGCCACCTATACAGGGTGCGCTTGCGATGGTGCCGCCACCTTACAGGGTGTGTTTGCGATCGTCTCGCCACTGTGTTCAGTGAGACGTAAGGTGAAGCGACTGCCCTGAATCATCATGGATATGAATACATATTTCATTTTCATAAATCCGCAGTTTTTTTAGTCACAATAATAATACATCGAAAACAAACGCAACTGATAAGCAAACTAGTTGACACAGTTTATTTTAGGGGGAAAATAATAGTTCCTGCATCAGCGTCATGAATGGCGCATGAAAGACAAAATAGTGAATAATTCTGCTGTGTATTGTTTGATACGTTTGCCATTCGAAGTAAACATTTTTTTTGTGTGCAAATATTGGTAGTAAGTGCTTATTTAGCCATTTACCTGGCATGCTATTTTGAACTTAATTGTATTTTTTTTACAATACTCTTAAAAAGTAATAGTCCAGAAGACAGTGGAAATAAAGCAATTTATCCCACGGCTACAACCATCTAGACCAGCCAAGACTGAGACTAAAGGTAGGATCTTTACTTTCACTCCTTTTTAGACTTTGTCACAATTATTGTCATTCAGTTTATTAAGTTTGAAAATGTTACCTTATTTGGTCCTGAGGATTATTTTCTTGTCTAAGCCATTAACCAGATGCGTCATAATGTATACATTAATGGTAACACACTTGTTTGTTTTGTATTAACAGTAACATAGGTACCTACTTGGCATGATGATTTTGTTTCCCTTCTAGGGGCAGATAACAAACTGATCAAAGAGGCTTTTTCAGTACACAAGGTGTATTATAACAAGAGAATGTCCTTACAGACCATAACATTCTGAAACAAGACAAGAACTACAGGAACATTGGCAAATGAACATCTTTGCTTCAAATGATATACAAATGCTCACGATGAGATGCGTGCCCTTTCCTTACACAAACAAGCTGCAATCATATTCAAATCTAAACCTTGAATCCCACCCTAAACATTGTGTAGGTTGAAGTGGTCAGCTGCAGCTGATCCAAGCTGTGACGGGGAGATTCAAGGGCGATCCAGGGGCGGGCAAAGGGGCCATGGACCCCAAACCACCAAAATCGGCACAATTTGACACATTTCTTTGAGTTTCTCGTAAAACTAAGCAACTTTTACCAGAGAAAGTTTGTTTTAAATCAGTTATTGATACTAAGCAAGCGAAATCCGATGAGTTTTCAAATTATGCGAAATTTTGGGGATTTGGCCCCCCCCAAACTGTCAAAATCACACTTTCTGGATCCGCCAGTGGGGAGATTAGGTAGGCCGTAACCTGCTTCCTGCACTAGTGATCAATCAGAGTGCTGTTCATGGCTCCTGTGGTTTGGCAGTCAGCTGCTAGCTCTGAGTTCTGCCTCTTTGATCATGTGTCATCACAAGCAGGCATCTTATGACAACTGAATGCTGCGATGTACCCCATTCATGTGACATTTCATCCTGTGGTTGCTGCGGTTGCTTCATACCAACTGTAGGAGCCACAGCTGCATGAGACATCTACCTGTTTCCGCATCCCCACTTTCTGTTATCCTCTGGGCCTGCTGCCGACCACTGCTGACCGACAAGCTGCACTCTGCAGCCAACTGCAGGCTCCACAAACAGACCCAGAGGCACAGCCAGGGGTGGGGAATATCCCCTATAGGTCATAGGGGCCCATCAAGAATGACTCAGATACCCTTTGCATTAGCTGAATGGCTTTCAAAAAGCCACATAGGAGCCCTCAAATCAGGTGAGAGGTTACTCTAGTGCATGTAATGTCCGAGTGCATAGTGCATGTCCGAAGGGGCGCTCTGGCCGCCTAGGGGGCACTCTGGCCACTAGAGGGGGCGCTCTGGTCGCTTGAGAGGGCGCTCCGGACGCCTAAGGGGGCGCTCCGGACGCCTTAGGGGGCGCTCCGGACGCCTTAGGGGCGCTCTAGTCGCTTGAGGATACGCTCTGACCACCTGGAGGGGCGCTCTGCCCGCCTGAGTGGTCGCTCTGGCCATCAGAGGGGGCGCTCTGGCCACTTGAGAGGGGCGCTCTGGCCGCTTTAGGGGGCACTCTGGGCGCTTTAGGGGGCACTGTGGCCGCCTGAAGGGGCACTGTGGCCGCTTGAGGGGCACTCTGGCCACCAGAGGAGGCAATCTGACCGCCTGAGGGGGCGCTCTGGCCGCCTGAGGGGGCGATATGGCCGCCTGAAGGGGTACTGTGTCCGCCTGAGGGGGCGCTCTGGCCACCAGGGGAGGCGATATGACCGTCTGAGGGGGCCTCGTGATCGCGGCTTGAGGGGTGATCTGGCTGGCCGCCTGAAGGGGCATCGGGCCAAATCTGGGGGATACAAACATGGGGTTATCTGCTATAGGGTTCCGCATAAGTTTTTGCCCCTGCCTGCCTTTCCAGTATTATATCGTACCTACGTGATTATGCATCAAATATCTGCGGTTCTTGGGCTCGACATCTGCTTCCTAGATCCTTTGCCCGTGAGAAATGGGGTCCGAATCCGACCGAAGGTCAGGGGCTGGTGAGTGTGGCCAGGAATAACGCGAACTGTCGGCCTGAATCCGCCCAGAAAAGTTGAAGGTCGAACACTTCGATCTTAGCGAGTGAAAATCTGGCAATAGGCGAGGTCTGAGCAGAATGTAACAGTTTAAACGTAGCCGGCTAAGGCGACAAATTTCCGCACCATCCAGTGCTGGTGGCGCAGAATTACAGCCTATGAAGCAGTTGCTGAATAGACTCAGGTCGGGCCGTCGCTCACCATCTCCACTGGCACAATAATTGTTCCCAATAAAACAAATTCAATACAGAAAAGAGACGATCTGAATACCAAACTCAGTTGAGCATCAAAATGGCAGCGACTCACCCCGCAAGGGCTACCCAGTCTCTGGAAGGACTGTGGGGCTCCACAGGAAAGCTTCTTTTGGCTTTGACACTTTGGAAAGCTTAACTTAATACTTAAGGCCTACAAGATGCACGTTAAGCCAAAAGTAGTATCTCCAATTGCCTTACCCGGGCGGTTAACTCTGTCAAAGCAGTTGTCTCATAATTCGAACAGTGGAGGCCTTGAAAAAAGCGCTGCTATTCAGCGTAAGAATAGTTACCGCCATCCTCCAAATCCCCAAACCGACCCGGTTTTGAGCCCGAAATGCAGCAATGTCCATTGGCGATTCGTCCGTCTCTAGCAACGATTCCGCCCGCCGAGATCAAAGTCGTTCGAGACCGTCACTTTCTGTGTTGATGGATGCAAGAGCAGACAGTTCGCTTTATTCTGACCACAGCTCATCAGCCCTTGACTTTAGATCGGATTGGGACCCCATTCCTCACGGGCATAGGATCTAGGAAGCAGATACGAGCCCAAGAACGCAGATATTTGATGCAATAATCACGTAGGTACGATATAAATACGATACGATATAAAGCAGACAGAGGCAAAAACTAATGCCGGACCCTATAGTGATGCCACACTCATGGGTGTCGTTTTCTATAGGCCTAGTAGGGCCCGAGCCCTACCAATAATTTCACATTTTAACATTAGGCCTATGGCGTTGCATGGTAAGAATGGCATTGAAATCTATAAAGTTAGCATTATGGCCCTACCAATCATTTTCAGAAAGTGACGCCCGTGGCCACACTGCCGTGGTTTAGTAAAATACATATGCATTGTATATGCGTATTTAATTAATATTAATAGACGTATTAAACGAACGTTTATTTGCTCTGCACTCCGTGCGCTGCAGGCATACGCTGGTCGGGCCTGATTTGGGACCTCTTTATTATGTCAGGTTTCACTGCTTACCTCTGACAAGCCTCACCGCACCACGTACTCGGAGGATATTGCGACGGTTGTTATAATACGCTTATGCAACAATACTGTTATACAATAGCAATACAAAACAAGTGTTACAAAATGTCGAAAATTTATTTCTTTATTTGATTGATTACGCTAATGCCGCTCAAGACAACAAAGGCGTCAGACATGCATTGTTGACTGCTGGCGCCGGTCGCGCTGCCCCCCCCAGTAACCGAATTTCAGAACGACTGGGAAGGGAGGGGGTGGGCTGGATCTGACTGGAGTGATTTGACCCCCAGTTAATATGTTCAGGGGCGGATCCAGCCGCGCGGTTGGGGGGGGGGGCAACTTTTTTGGCAAAAAGGTACCTTTTTTCTCCTCGGATTTGGGCTTCTTACCTTATTTGGCATTCCGGATTAAAAAAAGATGTGAAAAAAACTTTTTTCGTGATTTTTTTGTTTAACTTTTTTGGAGAAAAAAAACGTTAAAAAATAATATGGGACAAATCACATTAAAACACACAGAACACCACTTTCCGTAGCATATACACACGTGAGTAATAGTCACGTTTATTTCATACCAACTCGCAGGGGCGTCACCGATTATTCTTGAGGGGGTCGGCTGACCGCTGAAATGACGAAAAAATGTATATCCGTTTTGTTTGCATGTATTATAGCCTTTGCAGCATTTTCAATGTGGATTTCCATGTTATAATACGTATTTGGTAAGGTTAGATATTTTAGGTGTTTTAGGAGGCCGATGCTCGCGTCATATCGTTCGCGTTGCCTTTTTCGGAACTCGGCAGGCTAGCTAGCTTAACATGTAGCCAGTTTAAAAATAGTGCCCTCGCCTTACGGGGGGGGGGGCTGACATGCCCCCTGATGTTTTTCTGAAATCACTTTTTACTCATGCGGAGCATCTTGCTGAAATTTCTGTAGCTGAGTTGACAACATATACATATGCTGAAATTTCACTGAATTGTTCAGTCCCATTTGGGGATAATGAGTTTAGTGACGATTAATAGTTGGTGGAAACGGTTATATATTAAAAAGGAGAAAATGAGTTTGCAGCAAAACGCTCCACAGAAAGCGACAAAGACGAAAAGTGACATTTTATTTAGGAACGCCAACTGGATTTCGAAAATTTTGTGTTTTCTTACCCTAAAAAAAGAGAAAATCACTAAAACACAATTTCTAAGATTTTTGACCAAATCGAAAGAATAAGTAGAGAACTAAATGTTGCAAGGGAGACTTGCCAGACCTTCATTATTCATTTTCCCACTTTCCAATTTCCATCATTACACAATGCCGTATTTTGTGTCATCGCGAAGCGGCGCGAAATTTTCGAGTTTTCACTGTGGATGACTGTATTTTGACTGTTGCAAAAGCAATTTTTACAGCTGTACGTCCGACCGTTTGGAGGGGGGGGGGGTGGGGTAAAACATAGTCCCAGGACCTTTGGGGGGGTGGGTGGGCATGGCCCCTTTGCCCCCTGGATCCGTCCTTGAATATGTTAGACGAGTCCCAGTCTTTATTAGTCGTTAGGGGGCGTTAAACTGTCGTCACTTAATTCTGCCGTATACCATGACCAGACCAGACCAGACCAGACCAGACCAGACCAGACCAGACCTGACCAGACCAGACCAGACCAGACCAGACCAGACCAGAACCAGACCAACAGACCAGACCAGACAACCAGACCAGACCAACCAAACCAGAACAGACCACCGACCAGAACCCAACCCAGACCAGACCGACCAAACAGACAGACCAGACCAGACAGACCAGACCAGGCCAGGCAGGCCAGGCCAGGCCAGGCCAGGCCAGGCCAGCCAGGCCAGCGCGACAGACCAGACCAGACCAAACCAGACCAGACAGCACCAGACCAACCTGAACCTAACCTGACCTACCTGACTGAACCTGACCTGACCTGACCTGACCATGTTGGGCCAGACAACACCAAATAAGTCCGGACAAGATCAGAGCATACCAAACCAAGCTTAGGCGAAAACGGACGGGACTTACGTTATTATTTCTGTGTTGAACTATCGGTATTTCGGTATGGTTTTACCACGTTAGGAGCACGCATAATGCATTTCCGTGTTGTGGCATTACTGTGTTGTTCTTCGTGGCCGGGGGAGGAAGCCTTCTACCGCATGTTTTAGAGTAGAAGAACTCTCATCGAAGCCCTCTACCTGCATGACAGTCTGAAAGCGCGCTGCTGTATTCACCCCAAACAAAAGACTATTGTGGCGGGTGTTCTTTTGTTCGCAGAGGCGATAGCAAGAGACGGGAATCGAGACGGGAGGGACGGCGAATGAGACCGGAGGAGACGGGATCGGACGGGGAGGAGACGGGGCGAATCGAGACCGGAGGAGACGGGAATCGAGACCGGGAGAGACCGAATCGGAGACCGGAGAGACGGCGAATCGAGACCGGGAGGAGACGGCGAATCGAGACCGGGAGGAGACGGCGAATCGAGACCGGGAGAAGACGTGGAATGGTGACGGTGAATCTTTTAGGCTGGGCGCTGCAGTCTTTTTACTGCTAACGGACTACACGCTTACATTCTGTTGTTGAGACAATGGTATGGGGCTATGCTCGCTGTTTGTAGCGCTGCTGTGACTTGTAGCGAGAAGCTCACATGTGAGCCTTGATAGGCTTTGGTCCGACCTCTGTGTTGAGTTATATCGGACTGGCAGTATGGAGTAGACGCCTTTGCCGTATTATCAGACGGCAACCTGGAACCAGGTCAGAGGTCAGAGGTCAGAGGTCAGAGGTCAGAGGTCAGAGGGCAAAGGTCAGAGGTTAGAGGTCAGATGTCAGATGTCAGAGGTCAGGGGGTCAGAGGTCAGAGGAGGTCAGAGGAGGTCAGAGGAGGTCAGACGGGGTCGACGCCGTGCCGCCGGTGTCCTGTCATGGGAAACAGACAACTGTAGTTACGAGTCCAATGGCTGAGGTGAGGCAAGACTCACTGCTACTCGTGCAGGTCGAGTCTGTCCGAGGACATTCAAATTAGACGCGCAGTTTGTAAACATCTCTATCCGATTTGGCGGTTTAGACTAGTCGCGATCTTCACAATTGCAGTGTTTTGCCAAGCCTCGTGGAGGACTGCTGTCCTGCCCTGGTTGGCAGCTGCACACATCGTCTCCTGTGTCCGGCCAACGTCTTCATTAGTGAACCCCCTGCAGCGGCGTGCGGCCCGACGTTTCGTGTCGTGTCGTTTTTCCGTCTTTGCTCTTTTCTCCTTTCTCCTTTCTCCATTCTCCATTTTCTCAATTTCTTCTGTCTTCTGTCTCTGTTGTGTTGAGGTGGGGTTCGGTGGCGGTGTGAGTTAGGTTGAGGGGAGTACAGGTATACATACAAATCAGATATCTAACATCCCTCGCCTTGTTTGCCAGTTTTTATGGTCATTTTTCCTCTCTCTCTGATTTTTTCTTCTTCTTTTGATGGTATGATTTTTGACCGTTGTTTTTTTCACTCTTTTTAAGGCTATTTGGCTCGGGGTTTACATTTCTTCGATAAGTTTGGTATTTTACAAGTATGAAAACAGTAAATCTATAAGGGTAAACAGTAAATCTAATGTTCATCTCCGAGGAGGTGGGGAAGTGTTAGTGGGCTATTTTGGTGCAGCTGCAGTACGTTAATTAAGGCAGTTCTGTGTGACGGGCGCCGTCCTCATCAGTGGACCCCTGGTCGGTGATCAGCCGCGCTGAAGCTCCCCTGAGCCGCGCCGGCGCCACCCGGATCACCTCCCGGATCACCGGACTGGATCACCGGACGGTCACCGATCGCCGGCGGATTTCACCAGTCACCAGTCACGCCGTCGACTGATGCCGCCCGAGTTCATTTCCGCCGGCCGGGAGACGACCGGCGACGGCTGTAAACAATGTAATGGTATTGGTGTCGGCTCGGGGTCAGGATGGTGACGTCACTGTCTGGCTGGTAGGCTCGGGGGAGTCTGGTGGGTGGTGTGGTCTTCACTGGAGTCGTTGGGTGTGATTGCCGGGACTGTTTTGTGCAGTGCGATGTGAAGACGACTGGAAGCTAGGGTCGATTTTCGGTTACCAGAGAAAACGGGATGCATCCATAGGGCTTTAGCAGTCGCTAAAAAAGTGCACCGATTAACGCTTGCCTTGTCTTAATTCATGGTGTGTGGTACTGGTTTATAGTTTTTAAATATACCACTATCTGTCTGGCTTCTCTCATCATTTCCTGACAAAAATATACACACTCCCGTGAATTTAATGCCCATTCCACTAATCTGCTTGAGACTTGTGTTCTGTACTTGGTTCAGCCTGCTCGTGTTAGCTCGTGATGCTTGTTTTAAGTAGATACAAAAAGGTAGCATTAGTTGTCAAAATAAATGATATACTATGTAGTGTGTTCTATTAAAACAAAAACAATGAAAGGGACACTGCCACATTAACATTATATTTGAGTTGAGATAGCCATTTTCCGTGTCAGGCATTGCAATTATGTATAGTATAAGTTAAAACAACCACCGAGGTCGAATCACAAATAAATTTATGTTTGGTTTTGACATCGGTAACATCCCCAGTTCCCAGTGTATTTGAACGGGGACCCTGATCCGATGACGTCGTCACTCTTTACTAAATGTTGATGATAGTCGACTTGTTTTACATTTGGCCATACATAAACCGCACATATGGCAGCGTGAAGGCTTTCTCTATTCCCGAAATTCCTTCATATGACGTCATCAGCCCAAATAATAAAACTTAACTTTTTATAAAATTAAGCAATGTTTGTGAGAAACAAATGTCATAATCGTGTTCGGCAGCAATAATTTTATATTTAGCGTCACAAGCGGTGTACATTTGAGAACTTTTAGGAAGGTGGCAGTGTCCCTTTAGGGAATGTTTCACACTAACATAAGATTTGAGTTGAGATGGACAAGTTGTTGGATTTCCATTGAAATTAAGTATTGTAGAAGTTAAAACACCCACAGAGGTCTAATCGAAAGTAAATTTTGATTTGGTTTTGACATCTCAAAAAAATAAGGCCTTAAAGTGTATTAAGGGTAGCCGTTAAAAGCCGATGTCGTCATCCCTTTTTAATCAATGTTGATGAAGTAGACTTGTTTACATTTGGCCTATACATTAGCCATACACTAGTCATTACATATTGCATCGTGAAGTTTTTTTTTCTATTTCAAAATTCCTTCAATATGGTCATCGCCAATATGAAAACGTAACTTTTATTAATTTGAGCAATATTTGTTTGAGAAATAAATGTCATTATCGGGTGTTCGGCCAGCAATTACTTCATTTTGCACCACAAGCGGCGTACATTGGACAACTTTCAGAGAAGTGAAACATTCCCTTTAACTAGTATCGTTCTGCACTCTCGAACGTATAAATCTGTAACATTTGCCACCATTCAATCCCAATTAATTTCCTCCGACCTCAATCTGGTTTCGTCACAGACCCTGCCACGCTTCTTTACTCGTGTCCATATTTCCCACATTCGTATTTCTCCTGTCGCCGTGCGCCCGCTTCTGTGTCCGTTTTTACTGTAGTTCGCCAGCTGGCCCTCGGTTGACCTCGCTGCTACAGTTGTGCGCCGTTGTTTGCCTCCGCCTCAGTGTTGGTCGGTGTCACATTGCTGTGGACCAGACGGACTGTGACCGGAGGTGGTGGTTCGCAGTGGCTACTGTGGTGTGCTGTAGACAGAGACAGCTACAGTGACGAGTGGCGCCGCCTTACGGGGACAACTGTGCTGTGCTGTGCTGTGCTGTGCTGTGCTGTGCTGTGCTGTGCTGTGCTGTGCTGTGCTGTGCTGTGCTGTGCTGTGCCGTGCCGTGCTTGCGCTGTGCTGCGCTCTGGTGGAACAGAGGGACGTGGTTGTAGAAGGTAAGTGTAACCGTCAGGGGCCACTGTGGTGTACATCTCCTGGCATCTCCTGACATCTCCTGACATCTCCTGACATCTCCTGACAGCTCCTGACAGCTCCTGACAGCTCCTGTTAACTCCTGCTAGCTCATGACATCTCCTGACAGCTCCTGACAGCTCCTGACAGCTCCTGACAGCTCCTGACAGCTCCTGACAGCTCCTGACAGCTCCTGACAGCTCCTGTTAACTCCTGCTAGCTCATGATATCTCCTGACAGCTCCTGTCAGCTCCTGACAGCTCATGCCATCTCCTGACAGCTATTGTTAACTCCTGACAGCTCCTGTCAGCTCCTGTCAGCTCCTGACAGCTCCTGACAGCTCATGTCAGCTCCTGCCAGCTCATGTCAGCTCCTGACAGCTCATGTCAGCTCCTGACAGCTCCTGACAGCTCATGTCAGCTCCTGACAGCTCCTGTCAGCTCCTGACAGCTATTGTCAGCTCGACAGCTCCTGTCAGCTCCTGATAGCTCCTGTCAGCTCGTGACAGATCATGTCAGCTCCTGACAGCTCCTGACAGCTCCTGTTAGCTCCTGACAGCCGTGTCCGGTATGTGTCTGACTGCCATGTGCGTGTTGGCAGGAAGTGGAGGCTGTCCTCCGTGGACTGACGTCATGAGCAGCTGACGGGGGGTGATATGACCAGCTGACGAGAGGGACGTGATACGGCCGCCGGATGCAGCGACCTCAGCAGGCCGGCTACAGTCGCGTCAGGGAACAAGGTAGGTCCCCGAGCAGGGCTACCTGCTGTAGTTTGTCAGGGGCCACTGACCAGGCTGGCTACAGTCGCGTCAGGAACCAAGGTAGGTACCCGAGCAGGGCTACCTGCTGTAGTTGGTCAGGGGCCACTGACCAGGCTTGGTCTCAGGCTGCGGTTGGTCAGGGACCGAGGTAGGTCTGTTAAGAAGGAAGGCTGGCTCTCGACATCTGACATGGCAGGATCTGTGCGACTCTGTCGAGATGAACAGTCGGTATTCAAGAGTGCAATCTCCGGTCCTCAGCAACGAAGGAGCCATGATCAAGGCCGTTGCCGTTCACGAGCACAAATATAGAGCCATATTGTCAGTATACGGCCGTCAGATTACAGAAACCCTGGCAAGTTTTCTGCATAGTTACTCGCCAATCCAGTGACCATGTGTGCGTGATACTGTTGTCCTTACGAAGGTTATTATTCGCACGTTTTTCATGTATCTATCCGTTACAATGTCCAAGTAGAGAGTAAAGTTGTTCTACGTCTCAAGCACACTGTTGAGCGGATAGTTATGTTTCTTGCATGCCGTTTTATCCAGGTTGTTGGCTGTTTAATATGCGTATTGCTGATCACGGTAGGCTCACGCACCACTTGCGCCTATGTAACACCGTTTTGGTTTTGATTTGTTCATTTATTTATTTATTTTGCTACTTTAATAAAAACATTTTTTATTAGTACATTAATATTGAGGGTAAAATTGTGTCTAGGAAGTGGAACATAATTATTTTGTCAAAGCTTAACCTTCCGAAATGTTAAACATTGAAGTGGATTTGATTTTTTAAATAGTGTAATAGCTTTTAAATCAAGTGTCATCATGTGATCATTTTAAGTCTTTTAGAATTAACTTTTTTCAACATACGTTTTCATAATGTTATATTCATCAATATCAAAGCAAAATGTCTACATCCGCGTACCAATTCTTCTGTCACTGTTTTTAACTTGATAGGATATCATTATATTTTTTTTTCTCTCTCTCTCTCTCTCTCTCTCTCATCACATTCACGCTTCGTACGTGCTTTTCCAGCGCCTTGTATTTCATGTAACTCGTGAATGTCAGGTCTGTCCAGGATCCCGAGCTGGAGCCTTATATTCGTAAGTGAGCCTCAGATTCGTTTGTGTTCTTCGGTCGGCAGTCGCTTTCTATGTGCGCTGCTTTCACCGATGGTTTCTCTCCACCTTCAATCACACCATTGCACGGCATTGTACCACATCAAGTCGCGATCATTTGGTTGATATCAGTTGGATGTTTCTCACCAGTTGCGATCGGCATGGCCGCAGCATGTGTGCGAGGCTGCATTGCTATGTCTTATGTGCTGTCGTCAGCTCAGTTTGTTCGCGTCAACTGTTAAAGTACAGTCACGTACATATGCTCTGTCCAGTTTATCGACACCACCTGTCTATGTCTGTCGGTGCTGCACGTAGTGGAATCCAATGCAATTACTACAGCCCTCGCTCCCGTATCAGGGGCGAGGCCATAAATAGTTGCATTATATTTCATTGGGTGCAGCACTGACACTTACAGACAGCACCGATGGACACTGCTGACATTGAATTAAACGGGTGCGATTAGGTAAGGCTTTTTAGTATACATTTCAAAGCTAGCTTCCGGCAGACGAAAACAAATATCGCCCCAGAAAAGTGAAGGGTTTATTCGAATAGTGCACTGAAAGGACTGCTGCTAGCCGTTTTCACGACGGATTTATTCGCCGGGTGCATCGAGATCGAGTGGTGTCGATGAAGTAGAATCAACATTTGTACGTGACTGTACGCTCAGTGGATTGGTATTTTTTTCTTCTCTCTCGTTGTATAACGAATGTGTTCCTGAAGGTTAGATATCGTCTGACGTAGTGACGTCACGTCTGACGTAGTGGCGTCACGACGTGGCATCAAAAGTGGGTAGGTTTCCGTTGCGGTAAATTTCCATCCCATTCCAAACTTTGGGCGCAGAATAAGCAGATATGTATCCACTTGTATTGAGCTAGGACGACGCAGTTACATCCCGTTCGATCGAATCATGCCTCATGTATGCATTGATCGACATATTTACATCCATCGATAAACAGGAGCGATGGGACTCAGCTGTTTAGTAAGAACACGAACAGACTCGCCCGATTCGTGGCGTCACTGGTCCATAGATGGTATCGCGGCGACGCGTTGCATACGCGCTCTCGTTTCCCCGTCCAGTTGTATGACGTCACTGATGGCCACGCAGTGATGACGTCACTGATGGTCACGCAGTGACGTCAAACTGGGCTGGAAACGTCAGCTTGTAGTGTGTTCGCCCGAGAGTGAACACTCAGGCGTGGCAGACGGACAATGTGTCAGTGCAGAGCAGTTCCCGCAAGTGTTTGCAACCTGACCGTCTCTGACGCTTGTTTTGATGATGTCACGTGTAGAACGGACGCTTGCCGGTGTAGTAATGGCTCCTGTTCACTGGCGGATCCAGGGGGGCGTCAGGGGGAAATGCCGCTTCAAACCGCCTGAAATCGGCGCAAATTTACATATTTCCTGATTTAGAAGGACATCTACGCAACTTTTACTAAGGAAAGTTTTTTTAAAAAACGTCCAGCAATGCATAAGCAATGCAATGCAAAATCTGATGATTTTTTTCAAGCAATGCAACGCAAAATCAGATGATTTTTTATTTTGATTAACTTTTTCTGGGTGATGCCACCCATGGCGCCAAAAACTAAATCCTAGATCCGCCAATGCCCCTGTTGCGTACGCCAAGTATTGGGGAAGTAGTATCCTGATTTGTTTGTAGATGTAGGTGGATCTTGGTAACCGGTGTCTGAATCCGGCATCATTTTCAGCAGTACGAAATCTTTAAAGTCAATCCGCTTTGGGTACATGATTCATGGCTAAAACATGATTCAAAGAGAATCAAGGGGCCCGTTAGCCACTTAATTCGCTCCTGTGTTTGAGTCAATTAATTATTCAAATTATATGGTGCCTGGTGGCCTCGTAGCCAAAGCAGCTCTCGGTCGCTGTAAGGTGAAGCACTCTAAGGTATTTGCCGATTTTCTGAATAATGATAATATGACCCGTACCATTGCCTCAGCTGAGAGATGATCTGATCCGACCGGGGTTCATTTGTGGTGGCATGCTACCGAGTATGGACCTCACATCCTCTCAGCGTGAACCAACTGGTATTTGTGTCTATGATCGTATGATCTTTGCTTTGAGATCTAACACGTCAAACGTACTCTGTTAAACATAGCCAAACAAATCAATGCTCGCCTGCATTTTATTCCGTGTATTATTTATTTGTAATGTATTTATTGACTTTATCTTCTCTTGACCTGGAAGGCTGGAAGCTTTCAGTCAATGATAGCATTCGCTGAATGCTGGTGTAAAATTGTTGGCGCATTTTTATAGCTTTGAGTGGGATTTTAATGGGCAAAGCATGAATTAACTATTGTCACGTTATCACGTTATCAATTTTAAGATAAATCGTCAAGTGCTGCTCAGAAGTAGGTATGCGATGATTTAAGTTAGCCGTATGGCGTGTCCTTTGCTTCAATTGACAGAGAGAGCCGAAACGTGGCAGTTATGCCCTTGCTGGGACGATGCTCCTTCATATTAATCCTTGCCCAGTTGTACAAAATGGGGTTCTTGATGCCTGTTAAACACGCTGGTCTCATGAAGGTCTTGCCTAATTACACTTGCGCTCACTCCAAACCAGCACTCACCCCGGGGCACCGGCACGGCAGGGGTAGCAGGGGCGCCACAACGGCCTCCCGCTTAGGAAGGCCGCTATCGCACCCCGACCACCCCAACGGGTGCGCGCTGTACCCATCCTATTTCTCTGACGAAGGCACTGCCGGAAAGGGAGGCTCTCCTCGGTCCCACAGAAGAAGCAGTGGGAGTGCAACTCCCGGGGAGTGGCCCCGGGCTAGCTGCGGCAGCACAAGGAAGCTCCCTCTGGCCACAGAAGAAGCGACAGGATTGCACAGCACAAGGAGGCTCACTTCTGGCCACAGAAGAGAGCTGGAGATCAGTGGGCGGCAGTGAGACGGTGACCTTACCTCGCAGCCGAGAGCTGGGACCCGACTGACCCACCGGTCTCGGCATGACCCCGACAATGGCTCTGCCGTACCAGCTCGCGCCCTGATTGGCCGAAGATCACGTGAACCCCGTCGCAGCGGCCTGGAACAAAACGAACAACATCAATAATAACATTACCAGCAGCCGGGAATGAACCCTGAGATACCATCGGCTCTCGCTTAATACTCCTAAGGACCACCGTCCGGCCAACGAATGACATTGCGTTACTACGCGGACCTGCGGGATTTGCCAGCCGCACCCGCCCACACACAACCCGGCCGGCTAAGGAACCAGTCAGGGCCCCGGTCACGCCACCCAGCCGCCTCGGGGCACCGAGTTCGGTCCGGACGGTCAAGGCAGCTAGGCTTACCTGACCCACACCACGTCGCGGCGCAACGTAACACATAGTTACAATTACAACAAGCGTAACAAGTATCCCCCTTCCCGTATAAGTTTTTTCGCCCCGAAAAACATTACGAGTTGTTCGACCACTTCACCGGCGTTTTGTGCACCAGCAGCATCACCTTTTGATGACCGTGGTGGGCCTGAAGAAAAAACAAAACATTGACAGTGCAATAACTAACAATATATGGCACGAACAGCACAGGTAATTAAGGATCAACCAATACTGCATGTTAAGACTCATTGCTTTTCGTAACTCCCTTTCTACACTACTTCGTTCCCCGTATCGATCCGGCTTGCTCCGCACTCGGTGGAGGATACCCGGCGTCCGAATCACGTCACGCTGCCTCTGGGTCTTCATCAGGAAGTGCTTCAGCCGGATGCTGGGGACTCCTGATTTTCTTTGTGCAGTTCAGTTCCGTAGCTCCACCATCCATCGTTTGCCATTGCGACTGCTTTTGAGCATCATTCTTCCAGCTGAATTTTGGAGGGCCTCGTACCTTCCACAATCGGTTGAAGTGGACGACTTTGTATTTTGAACTACCTTCCTTCCGTATCCGGTAGGTTACATCTGACAGACGGTGGACCACGGAGTATGTACCCTCCCAATCCGAGGAGAGTTTAGTGCACTGCCCTTTCTTTCTGCGAGGGTTGTACAACCAAACTTGGTCCACCGGGATTCAGTACTTCTTGAGATCTTTGCGTCAGCACCACTCAGCTTCTTGCTCCAAGAGGCGATTCCTCAGAATTGTCTCGAACATGGTTGTGCACCTCAATGAGTGGTGTTTTTTCAAGGACTGCACATACTCCGGCACGTTGTCTCTTGGTTCGTCGGGTGGAGCGCCAGTTGGCCTACGTCCATTGGAAAGGCGAGTTCTCGGCGGTCCATGACTCTGGCCGGTGTACATCCCGTGGATTCGTGCTCCGCCGTCCGGTACGCCATGATTAACAGCGGCAGCTTTTCGTCCCAATGATCGTGTCCGCCTTCACAAAACTTCGCCAGCTGCTGCCCCAACGTCCAGTTGAACTTCTCTACCATGCCGTCAGACTCCGGATGCAATCGGGGTTTCCGTGTCTTTCAGGATACCCTAAACAAGGCGCAGCATCTCTTGAAAACAGCACTCTCAAAATTTCTACCCTGATCCGAGTGAAGTTCGTTTGGCATGCCAAACCGAGTGAAGAATTCGTTCACCAGGATCTTGGCGACAGTTTCCGCTTTCTGGTTGGGGATAGCATAAGCCTCTGGCCGGCTAAGGAACCGTCAGGCCGGATCACGCCACCCCAAGCCGCCCAAATCGACGCACCGAGTCGCCCGGATACGTCAAAGGCAGCTAGCTACTGACCCACACCACGCGCGGCGCACGTAACACATAGTACAATTAGCACAGCGTAACAATAATATCTATATATATATATACTATATATATATATTAGTATTATACATATATATATATATAACATATACATTAAAAGACACGTTTCTAGCCCAGTTGTCTAAAACAATACAGTGCTGGCTTTCTTTGTCTGTATCTGGTCACTAAAAAGTTAAAAAAATGAAAATAATGACGTCATGAGTGACTGATACTAAAGGAGCCACAATCAGTCAAAATTAAACATATTACTTTAAATATTTGGTTTGCGCGATATGTTATCCACATACTCTGAGGTGTGTTTTGCGTGCCGGCCACGATAATAGTCGTATACAATTCCGGCGCATAGTGGCCAATTTTACGGAGATTTATGAATTAAAATATGAAGGGATGAATCAATTGTTTGTTGGCTCAAACATGGTCGATGAAGAAGGTGTCTCGGTCTAAGACATGGGCAAATAAGCCAGAATTGTCATGCTTTTGCTGGACACCACCAGATTTATTGAATACCGTAATCTGGTACATTACATAATTTTTGTCATCATCTGTTTAAAAAGATTGCCAATTTTAATTGTAATGTCATTTTTTAAGACCTTTCGTTTGTTGAATGTTTTGGTTCAAAAATTAAAAATATTGACAAATCCATGTGAGCTGTCTTGTATCAAATCGCATCAAATTGCAAATGTTTGAAAAAACATGAATTGTAATGAACCATTTTTAAACTTTGGTTTTGGTTGAATGTTTGGGGTTAGAAGCTGAAAAATGTGAAAACAAAATTGGAGACAGCCATTTGTACCTAGTCATATTTTCCTATTTTTTGAAAGTTTTTTGGATGTATTTTTTCTAAAATTGGTTTTTGGCGGCCAGTTAAGTTTAGCCGATTTTTTCGTCAAAGTCTTCTGCAGTGAGCGTTACTAAATTGGTTAATCTAAAAAATGTCGACAACTTGTTTCATTTTACACGGAAGACTGAGGTGCCCGACGCTGCTCAGAACCACTGGAGCCCCGAGGGTGCCGGGATCCACTCCAGGGGGTGCACAGACGCCTTAGTGCATCTCGCCTGGCCCTAAGGCCTGACGGGACAGTCCGACCGACATTCAAGGTTACTTATTACTATTAAGAATACTTTGTTGGAAGTCAAAACCGCCAAAGCATCAAACAATTTGAGTCTCTTTATACCTAATCGAAGTAACATAGTAATGCATACTCAAATACGAGCAGGAACAGGGGCGTCGACATGACGCGAAACAAAAAATTGGTGCCGAACCTTTTTGCTTGAGATCGGCATCTATAGTCTGGGGCGGCAACCTGGCAAAGGCCGGGACCTGACTGAAGAGGCGGCACCCGGTTGAGGGGGCCGGCATGTTTTTTTAGGGGGCAACACTGGCTGTGGCTGAAAGGCGGCAATCTTTTGAGGGGGCGGCACCTGGCTGAAGGGCGGTCACCCTGGCTGAAGGGGCGACACGCTGGCCTAAAAACACGGGACCTGACCCTTGTGGGCCGTCCGTAGTGGCGGCACCATGGGTAATGGAGCGGGCGCCTCGTACGAGAGGCGGCACCTTAGACGGTTGGCGCACATTGGGACTTTAAAAGTGTGCAATTTGTATGAAATGGTCCTGTTAGGCGCGTCGACGCCCCTGGGCAGGACAATTTAACCCCCGGATGCTAACCTTGTGCTCGTTCTCTGAACTCTGTCAACGTTTTATCAATCAAAGCAAAAGCATGAAGCTTTTACATGCAACGGAATCTAAAAAAATGTTTTTGAATGATTTTTTAGTTGGGAACTAAGAGCATACAAGAGACCGAATATCAGATACAGAACTGATCAGTATCAAAGCCACCAATGGTCTTCTAATCTAGCCTCTAGGACCTAGGCCGTTCAGGCACGTAGCCAAGAAGGGCGGCGGAGGCGGCCACAGCCCACTCACGCCCCCCTGGAGGTCCGTTGAGCCCTTGCCTGATGGAGACCACCGCCGAAGCGCGGTATCATGGTCTCTTAGAGGACTAGTGGCCTACTTCGACGTGTTCAGGGGCCCTTTGACCGCTCTGGTGCTTCTTTTACTCTCCCCAGGGGCCACTGACCTGCTCAGGGGCCTTCCAACTTCGCAGGAGCCTCTGTGCTGCTATGGGGCCAATTTGTGTATCAGGAGGTCTCTGACCCGCTCTGGGTCCTATCGACCTCGCCCAGGGCCCACCCGATCTACCCCAGGGCCCCTCTATACCTCCAGGGCCCCTACGGCCTCCCGTGTCCCTATGTGCTGGTTAGGGGCCCATTCGAATGTTCAGGGCCCTTGATCTCCCGGGGCCTTTTAGCTTTGTCATGGTGCCCCATACACTAACCAGGAACCCCTCACTGAGCTGCTAGGGACCCATTCGGTTGTTTCAGGGGGCCACGGATCCCCTCTGGGCCTTTTGATCTCCCAGTGGGCCATTACCGAACCTGTCCAGGGCCCCTCGCGATTCCGGTGCCACTAACGACTTCCAGTTTCCCCTGCCGAACGTTCCATGGCCCTCCGTGCGCTAAGGGTCCCATTTGGCGGTTCAGGGGCCCTCTGACCCACTCTGGAACGCTTTCGTCTCAGGGGCCCATCAAACCTGCACAGGAGCCCCTCCGACCTTCCAGAAGGACCCCTACGACCTTCCACAGGGTCCCTCTGTGCTGGCTAGGGCTCAATTAGTCCTATTCAGGGTACCTCTGCCCCGCTCAGAGGCCCCTCCAGACCTTGACCCAGAGGCACCTACGACCTGCCCAGGATCCCCTTCCATGCTGGCTAGGGGCCCATTCCTTGTGTTCAGGGGGCCCTCGACCCAACTCAGGGGCCCTTTTCGACTCCCCAGGGGCCCTACGACCTTTCCCAAGGGCCATCTGTGCTGGCGGCTAGGGGTCCATTCGTCGTGTTCGCGGGCCATCTGCACCGCTACAGGGCATCACACTAGACCAAACCTGCCCCGGGGCCCTCTGTGCTGGCTAGGGGCCCTTCGAATGTTCAAGGAAGGCCATCTGAACCGCTTTGGGCCATTCAACCTCCCCAGCTCCCCCAGGGGCCCCTCTAACCTGCCCATGGGCCTCATCACGACCAATCCAGGGGTCCCAAACCCAGGGGTTCCAAGGACTGCTACTACCTTTCCCAGGGGCCCTCTGTGCTGGCTAAGAACCCATTCGACATGTTCAGGAGGGTCCTCTGACGCGCTCAGGGGACCTTTTGACAGCTGTCAGGGGTCCTCCGCCCATGAGCTCTGGCTCTTGTGAACGTCCAAGGGCCCTTTGGTCTTTCAGAGCGGAATCCTGGTAGCCCTAAAGAACCTCTAAAGTGCTTAACTCTTTAAAGACCACGCTTCGCGTGGTCCTTGGACCCATCAGGCAGTGTTGATGAATCAGTTATTTTCATTAAATTTAATGCAAGTGGGCCCTCCAAGGAATTCAGAGGAGGTGCAAAATAGGTGATTTTGCACCCCCTTAAGATTTAAAGGGTGGCAACTGCACACCCTGCCCCCCGGAAATCCCGCAGCCCCTGCCCGGCGGTTGATATCACGAACGTCACACGTACGTCGTACATACAAATACAACGCCGAATCGTTTACATATTTATTAGCCAGCTATACTGCCGGCATAGGTACTTCGTTAAAATTTACATCTCCTAACATCAACATAGCAACATCAGCACACCTATATCTATGCTACCGATTTTTGTCACCGCGCTGCTACAAATACCAATAACGACTTATATATATATTATGTACGATCATTGGTCCCTTCGTCCACAATAATTGGTCCCTTCATAGTTCGTTCGACATAGGTTTGGTGTTACCGATGACAGTTGGTCCCTCAACAATACACAAAACAACACTGAACAGGGCACAATGAACACGGCACAAGCCACCGACACACATAGTAAGGCTAACACTGCATCCCACATTGACACAACAACAATGCACGTTAGCTGGTCCCACATTTCATCGTTTATCACTCACTCATTGGTCCCTTGGTAAAACCCGGAATTAGCTGGATATCGTGTGCATTTTGTGGCGCGGTGCCCCAGTGCTTAGTTCGCGGACTGTTGAAAAATCGACCGTTGCACCTAGTCGCCACGTGTTACAGAGTATAGACTATCTGAGGAGTTTAAGTGGAATCCCAAATTGTTTGGAAGTTCACCCCAGACTTTGCAGTTGTTTTGACCTCGGGTGCCATACAGGAGCGCCACACTTAACACGTTCCGGTCAGCACGTTCCGTTCAGCACGTCTCCGTTCGTAGGAGACACGGTACCTTGATGTCACTCTCGAGTCTCCACAGCTCTTTCCTGGCCGACTCCGTTTATCTGAGTCGTAGCATCGTTACACGTGACGTGACTGCTATCGCTGTACCAGCTCTGACCGAGGCTGAAGCCCGTCTGATTTACGTCAGGAAGTAGCGTAGACTGTGCGAGGTCATTTGATCTACTGGTCTGTCAGATGTTACTATTCCGCCTTCAGAGAGCAATATTGAAATGTTTCCAAACAGACATTTTAACGGCAGTGGCCCTGCATGGCCGAAATCGCCTTCTCCTGCCTACCATTGCAGCCGGCAGGCAATGTGTTATTCTGCAGGCAAGATGACGGCTTGTAGAAGGAAACCTACGCCATACAGGAGCGGTCAATGGTAGAAACAGAGAGCCTGGGACCCAGGTTGGCTTGGATTGAAAATTAAACGCACCATGTTCCAACAATAACAAATAAATGTAAAAAGAGCCAGGGGCACTAGATAGGTATTAACTAATTTGTATCCTAAAAAACAACAAAAACAAAAACAACAGTGCTTATATATGATGAAACTGGAAACACACAAAGATCGCATTTAAGCTGTCTCGACACGCTCCTCGCACTTGCGTGCCTATCGGAACGCTCTTACGACGTCTTCCCAAACCTAATCAGTCCACAACGGCGGAGGACCGGCGACCACCAGCGTGTGGCCATCACTTCCCGGCGTCCCCCCCCCCCCCAACAGACCCTGTCGCTGCTAGTCAGTGGTCATTGGGTACCACTCGTAACTGTCCCGGTGAAGCCTGGAGCCGCGCTGGTGACAGCGCATTAGACAGTGCCCCCGGACCCGGCAGCTGGCACCCCAGTCGACCGACAGCGCTGCTGTGTACCGCAGTGATGGCCATTGATCGCGGCGATACGGGCTCGGTCCTCCACTCGGGCGACGACGCAACGCCCTCGGACAGGATGAACCTCAGCCGAGACGCCGTAACCATAAACCAACACCAGTGGCTGGGGCCGTTAGCCGCAGCGACGACGGCGGCGGCGATAAAATGAGGCGAAATTCCGGTACCCACCTGAATTCCGGGTAACCCTTGGTGACGAGACTTTCCTCTGAATCTTCGGGCGAAGTACAGAGCCGCACTGATTCCCGTGTAGTCCACCCTGAAGATAGCCGCTGAACTATCACTAACATCGATACCTGCACAGATTGCACTATGGCATTGGAACAAGCTGTCCGAGATGACTGAACGTAAAATTTGCTGGTGCACCTTGGTATTGGTGTAGCCCGTACTCGCGAAGCACTGCCAGCGACGCTGGTCTATGGCTAGAGAAATCTATTGAAGTGTTTGACGAACGGGATCGATCTGCAGATCGCAGCCCGCGGTCGCTTCGTTTTTACCTGCTATGGTTTTCATAGCAGGAGGTAACTGGCAACTGTTGCTGTTGCATCGTAGTATTGCAATGAATGGGAGCTTGCGATGCCTGTTTGTCTCCACATAACACTCACAAGCCCAGGATCAAGGGAAGAGTGCCACCCAGCGAACCATGGTGCCTAAAGTGAAACGGGTCCCTCTGCCGCTATAACGGTAGGAGAGAGTGCCACCAGCGATTGGGTGCCTGTACAGATGAACAGTGCCCCTCGCCTGCCTATAAGGTAGGGGAGAGCTGCCGCACACGCGGAAATGGTGCCTCTCAATGAACAGGTGCCTCCTGCCTATAAGGTAGGGAGAGTTGCCTATCTAGGACATGGGTGCCTACGTGAACAGGATCGCCCCTCCTAGCTATCAGGTATGGGAGAGTGCCCACCAGCGAACATGGTGCCTACAGTGAACAGGTGGGTCCCTCCTGCCTATACGGTAGGGGAGAGTGCCCACCAGCGAACATGGTGCCTACAGTGAACAGGTGCCCCTCCTACCTATATAAGTGATGTGATACTTTCATGGATGTCGGTGGTAATAGCTGACACTAAGCGATGTTGTTTAAAGTTGCTAACAGCAATGGCTCCTTTCATTTGATTCTGTCAGGATACGAACAGTTAATTGTAGTGTTTGCAGTTTGATTTTCGATTAGTGTTATTTTGCTTCCCAGAAACGTTAAGTTTTTATAGTTAGTGAAATCAAATTTAGTGACACCTTTTGCGATGTCCATTGAATGATGTGAATGTCATATTTTGCAAAAGCCATTTACTAGTTAACACCTGTGGACCCACTAGTGAACAGCTGTTCACTGGTGGATCTTCGGAAAACCTCAACTCTTCGACAGTGAATGCTGGAGATATATTGGTTCGGCTGATTAACTCCACGAAGGGCTCCATGGCCAGGACCGAGGGAATCCTCACGTTCCATGAGGACCCTCTCTCGCTACAGCATTCAATGCAAAGTGCCTTGTGCTGTGCCGGAACGTCCCAAAGACAATATTTTCCAGAATAATACTCATTTTATGTTACTGGACCAACGTTACTTTTGTGTTACTGGACGTCTCAAATTAAAGGACGTGTGTGAAGATATTTTGGTAGATAGCGTTTCCTGAACTTGAAATATGTTTGTTAGAATTGTTTTCTTTCATTATTATCGAGTGTCACAGAGATCAATCAAGTCAAGTGTCGAGTGTCAGTGGATTGTCAACCAGCATCAAGAGAGCATCAGAAGTAAACCTCACCGCCCACCTATTCATGGTGAAAGTCCCCTATTCTCTGGTTGTATCCCCTCTGTTCACTGGTGGTACCTCCCCTGTTCACTGATGGATAACCATGCCCACCAGTGAACAGGTAGGTCCAAAAAAATGAAATTTATTTATAACTCACGTTTGTATTTAGTTCAATTAATTTGCTTCTGGTTTTTCCTTAGTATTATGATTATCAATTTCTAGACGAATTTTCAGATCTCCTGGACAAAACGCAAAGCCAGTCGACTGATTTTACAAAAGCGTGTTCGCTAGTAGGCACTCTCCTCTAATGGTAATTGGCAATGAATAAAGGTGGTGTATGAATGATTGCAGCTGCATGAGCAGGTTATCGACTTTGGAAATTTAAGGCCACATGACCATTTGAGCTGGACAGGCTGTCGATAATCGTTTTGAGATATGCGATCATGTAATTCAAAACCATATATCATATTTGACTGATCAAATTTGCCTTCCAAATTCAATCAGGCTGATTACTTTTTTGTCGTGTGCACTGTGAACGGACTGGTCGAGTTCATGAGGTTGACAGTCAAAAAAAAGTTACTCGTAATAATTAGCGGGGTTGCCACTACAACCACCTCACCACCGTCACATCGTGTACCGAGACAGACAAGAATGATAGAGGAAGTCTAGTGAAACGTTGGTCAGCAGGAAAGAGAACCCTCATCATGTTCAGAAGTACTAACCCTGACGAGATCATGTTCATAAGTGAGGACTGATCAGACTGGAGCCTTCAGTGAGGACCCTAGGCAGACCCTAGTCAGGCCCTGATCAGACCCTAGTCAGACCCTGATCAGACCCTAGTCAGACCCTAGTCAGACCCTGATCAGACCCTGATCAGACCCTAGTCAGACCCTGATCAGACCCTGATCAGATTCTAGTCAAACCCTAGTCAGACTCTGATCAGACCCTGATCAGACCCTAGTCAGACCCTGATCAGACCCTGACCAGACCCTGATCAGACCCTGATCAGACCCTAGTCAGACCCTAGTCAGACCCTGACCAGACCCTGACCAGACCCTGATCAGACCCTAGTCAGACCCTAGTCAGACCCTGATCAGACCCTAGTCAGACCCTAGTCAGACCCTGATCAGACCCTAGTCAGACCCTGATCAGACCCTGATCAGGGCTTGTTGAGCAGTGTGGTGGCTTGATGCTGCACTTCAGTCCAGGCCAGCTGGATGTCCCGCTCTTCAGTGCTGGTGGCGCAGACGGCGAATCGCAGGATGTAGGTGTCGCGCAGCTTGGAAGGCACCATGTGGATCTTTCCGCCGTCATTGATCTCCTTCAGCAGCGACTCGTTCACCTCGTTCTTGGCCTGAGGGAGTGGTCAGTGAGGTTACACGCGTCCGGTTGTTCCTCGGATTGGGTTGAGCAACAGTCGTCCGTGGTTGTTACGTTTCTGATGGACGAAGAACGACTGAACGACGAAAAACCACACAAGGCAACAGTTGTTAGTGTTCTGCTTCGTAGCTCGGTACAGAGCTAAAGACAATGGTTTCCATGCTTGATAGGTCCAATGAAGATGAACATGTTTTCTGTGACATCAATTTGGAATGTGTATAAGACACAAAATCCTGTTGTTTTGAGCCTTGAATCTTGTTGTCAGCTAGGTAAACAGGAACTTTTATAGGGTGGCCAAACCTGACATTAACTCTAAATCAGAACAAGGTCCAGACTCCAGGATGCCGATAGGTACTAACCTTGAGACGGAAGCAGACCAGACCCATGGTGACCGGAGTGACCACCTCGAACCGGTTGTCGGAGCGCACGTTCTTCTCGAACAGCTTGGCGAGCCCGACCTGGCGCCGAATGTGCTCTCGGATTCCGTTCAGGCCGTACATCCGCAGCACAAACCACAGCTTCAACGACCGGAACCGGCGGCCCAACGGGATCTGCCAGTGCTGCCATCACACGACGAAAACAATAACTATAAGTAGTTCCTATCGCCCACGGACTTCCATAAAATGCTCGTCTTTTCAGTGATAAAGAGGTCGTTAAAGTTCGTTATTTTCGCTTTGTATATCAAACAAAACGCTCTTGGCTTAGCTTTAAAAACTGAATAAAAGGGAGTGAGATAAGAAGCAAGACATACTTCGTACCTACTGCTCGTAGAGATTAAAATGCTAAATTTATTATAACGATGCAGTCCGCAATCGTTTTGTGTTACATACTTTATTTCGTGGTTTAGTGCAATGGATAATATAATACAATATTGTCTTACTTAATCTGGCCTCCAAAGCAAGTACTATTAAATCATGAAGTAATCAGTATTTTGTGTACCTAACGTCTCTTACCCTGTAGTCAGGTACCAGTCCTTGTTTGTCGTGCTTCAGGTACAGAGGGTCGACGTTGAAAGCATCTACCAAGTCGTTGGCACACTTCACCCACATAGCTGAGCAGTCGAAGTTGATCAGCATCCACTGAAACACGATGAAATGCATGGTGACTTGTCTGTACTTTAACGGAAAGTAGTGACATGATGTACCGTAACAATCATTTACATTTTTCGCATATGGTTTACTCGAATTTATGTCCGGACATTCAGTTCAAGTTAGCTCACTATTTAACGTACCTATCATGAACGAAATCTTCCATTTCAATATCAGTTGCCTTCAGACTGGGATGTTAGCCTAGTCTCTACCTTGTGCGGATTGAAGTTGAAGGACTGGGCCAGCTCGACGCCGTCTAGATAATGTCTAAACTCTGGACAGATGAAGGCGGAGCCGGCGTAGGCGGCGTCTACGTGTAACCAGAGCTCCTCCTCCTGGCAGACGGGCCCCAGCTCTGGCAGAGAGTCGTACGCGCAGCTGGGCGTGGTGCCGAGTGTAGCCAGCAGCTGACAGGCAGGGGGCGGTCAGGTCAGGTCAGGTCATCCGTCATACAGACGGCCCCCAGCTCCGGCAGAGAGTCGAACGCGCAGCTGGGCGTGGTGCCCAGCGTGGCCAGCAGCTGACATACAGGGTGTGTGGTGGGGGAGGTGGCGTTAGTGTCGAGGTCATGACACATTGAACTATACGTATATACAAACATCACCATCCGTGGTGGTACTGGACACTGGTTAGTGTTGACTGAACGGTCCTGACCAGTGGTCAGAGTCGTAAATAAAGAGATGGCGAGCATTACAATTCATTCTTTGATTTACGACGCCTATATTGACTGTCAATGAAGGTGTGCAGTATCTCTTGAAAACGTTTGTAAAGCACCATTTGATGGCGCCACACCGCCCAACTGCAGTGGGGTCGTTTGTAAGTTCGAGGGCCCCTGCATTACACGACAGAGAAATAGGATTGGCGGAAGTTGCGCCGGATTGACACCGACATTGATTGGTGGCGGAAGTTGCACCGTATTGACACCGACATTGATTGGTGGCTGAAGTTAAACCAAATTGGCGCCCACATTGATCGGTCGCTGAAGTTGCACCGTATTGGTGCCTACATTGATCCACTAGCGGATCCAAGGGGGCGACAGGGGCTTTAGCCTCCCCCTATATATCGCCTGAAATCGGCGAAATTTGACACATTTTCCCATGTAGAAGGGAATCTAATAAAGCTTTAAAAAGACCCGTTCAATAAGGTACACGGGAGCCAAATCCAACGAGTTTTCCGAATTTCCTGAAACTTTTGGAAATTTAGACCCCCACCTTCTTTCTGGATCTGCCAGTGCATTGATTAATCGGTGGCTGAAGGATGTCGGCGGAATATTACATCGTCTTATTCTAGCGATTGACACAAGTGTCAGCATCACGTTAGTTATTACACCACGATTTATTTTTGGTAGGTCGCATGTTATACAGCTTTTATCAGCTCCAGCCCAGACATCAGCGTTTGCTTGTGTGGTTCCGATAAAATAATGTGCCTCAGTTTTACCTGGGGGAAAATCACAGGAGACCTCCTTCCCCAGGAGGAGGCTCCTCCCCAGGGGGCCTCTTTTCTCAGGGGGCCTCCTGTCTAGTACCGGGGGCCTCCTGTCTAGTACCGGGAGCCTCCTGTCTAGTCCTGGGTGCCTCCTTTCTAGTACTGGGTGCTTCCTACTATTACCGAATGATGATTACCTATTTAGTACATTACCTAAGCGTCCGTGAAAGCTAGCGACTTACCTATTCAGCGACATATTCATCGATGGATTCAGAATTTACTCGAAACTCGTTCTTAGTCAATACTGGCACGCTGATCACGAATATGCCATTAATTTTGCTGTTCAATGTCATCTTCAAGGTCAATTTCAAGAAAACGAGGTTAAACGATGGGGTATGTACCGCATGACGTCCCGACATTATTGCAGATCCTTTCCAAAAATGGTCTCAAAATGATAGGCCAGGGATGCATCCGTCCCGTCGTGATCCGAACCTCATATTTTGAACTTTGACCTTGGAGGTCAAAATCGAGGTCAAAACGACCAAGGGCGGATCGCAAGGGGGGGGCGAAAGGGGCATTGCCCCCCCCCAAACCACAAAATCGCGGCAAATTGACACAGTTTCTGAGTTTTGTCGTAAAACTCAAGCCACTTTACTAGAGAAAGTTTTGTTTTAGATCAGTTTATTGATACATAAGCAAGCGAAATGCCGATGAGTTTTCGAAAGAAATTTCGATATTTTTGGGGAAATTTTGCGCCCCCCCCCGCAAAACTGTCAAAATCACACTTTCTGGGATCGCCAGTGCAAACGACCAAAAACGACGGTAACCACGGCAAACGTCTAAAATTATTGCCGGATCCTTGCCAAAATGGTGGTCAAATGATAGCCAGCGGTCAATATCTAACGTCCCGTGATTCTAAACTAATCTACTGACCTTTGAACTTGAAGGTCACAATCGAGGTCAAACGACCCAAAATGACCGGGTACCGCATAACGTTCCGAACTTATTACCGGATTCTTACCAAAATTGTCTCAAATGATAGACAGGGCCCATATCTAACATTCGTGACCATAATCAGAACCGTGACAAGCAATGGTATTTGATCTTGGGGTCAAATACGAGGTCAAACGACAGGTACCGCATAACGTCCTGAAATTATTACCGGATCATTTCAAAAATGGTCTCAAATGATAACCAGGGTCCGTATCTAACGTTCGTTAACCTAACCTTAATTTTAACCTTTGACCTTTGAGGTCAAAATTGAGGTCAAACGATCAAAACAACCGGGTACCGCATAACATCCCAAAATTATTGTCGGATCCTTTCCAAAAATGGTCTCAAGTGATAGCCAGGGTCCATACCTAGCGTCCGGGACCCTAAACTCAATTTTGACCTTTGACCTTGGAGGTAAAAATCGAGGTCAAAGAAATGACTGGGTACCGCATAACGTCCCAAAATTATTGCCGGATCATTTCCAAAATGATCTAAAATGATAGACAGGGCCCATATATAATGTCCGTGACCATAATCAGAACCGTGACAAGCAATGGTATTTGTCCTTGGGGTCAAATACGAGGTCATACGAGGGGGTAGGTACCGCATAAAGACCCGAAGTTATTACCGGATCCTTTCCAAAATGATCTCAAATGATAGCAAGGGTTCATATCTAACGTCTGTGACCCTAAACTCAATTTTGACCTTTGAACTTGGAGGTCAAAATCGAGATAAAACGACTAAAAATGACCGGGTACCGCATAACGTCCAGAAACTATTGCTGGGTTCTTTCCAAAATGGTCTCAAATGATAGCCAGGGTCCATATCTAACGTCATTGACCCTAACCTCAATTTTGACGTTTGAACTTGGAGGTTCCGGCAATAAATTAGCATTCGGGACGTTATGCGGTACCCGATCGTTTTTGGTCGTTTGACCTAGATTTCGACCTCAAAGGTCCAGGTCAAAATTGAGGTTAGGGTCACGGGACACGAACGTTAGATATAAAACCTGGCTATCATTTGAGATCAATTTAGCAAGGATCCGGTAATAATTTCGGGACGTTGTGCGGTACCCCGTTGTTTGACCTCGTATTTGAACCCCAAGGTAAAATACCATTGCTTGTCACGGTTCTGATTATTGTCACGGACGTTATATATGGGCCCTGTCTATCATTCCAGACCATTTTGGCAAGGATCCGGCAAAAATTTCGGGACGTTATGCGTTACCCGGTCGTTTTTGGTCGTTTGACCTCGATTTTGAGCTCCAAGGTCAAAGGTCAAAATTGAAGTTTGACTCGCGGACGCTATTTATGGTCCCAGGCTATCATTTGATACATTTTTTGGAAATGATCCGGCAATAATTTCTGGATGTTATGCGGCAACCGGTCGATTTTTGTCGTTTAACCTCGATTTTGACTTCCAAGGTCAAAGTTTGAAATTGAGGTTAGTGTGACGGACGTTAGATATGGACCCTGGCTATCATTTGAGACCAATTATCGGAGCGAGTTAGGTATCGTTCGAGGGGTGGTCGTGTGATCAGCTGTCAAGTGTCAAGGTCAGAGAAGGATGGGTGAATAGGTGATACGGTGAATGGCGAGGTTTATCTTAGGTCAGAGTATTAATACTTACCGCGCGACGTATAATTATTATCGTTGTACCCGGGAATCGCTCCGTTTTGATCTCACAGATATTTAGACTCCCAACACTGAATAAGGAGTCAAAGTACTCATTGGCGTTGTGTCAGACTGTGTACTCTAGATATATGCACACCACGGCCGTTAGAATATTGACCCAAGTCTATAAAATTTTGAGACCATTTTGGAAAGGATCCGGCAACTTAATTTTCCGGGCACCTTATAGAAACGGTAACACGAGTACATACTTTGGGTCGTTTTGACCTTGATTTTTGACCTCAAGGTCAAGGTCATATAAATTTAAGTTAGGGCCATAGACGTTAGATATGGATCGCTGGGCTTCAATAATTGAGACGCATTTTGGAAAGGACTCCCGGCAATTATCTCGCTTTGGGGGGAACGTGCTATAAAATTTCTGAGGTGGTGACGGTTTAAACGTAAGGATCAATATATTTCTGGATCCCCGGGTACTCCTTTGGACTTGTGACGACCTTCCCAAACAGATATTATTATTGTTTCACACAGTTAGGGAGTCAGTTTTTCGGGCTCACAAAGGAACGCATATAGTAGATCTATGATGATTTTAGGCCTGGAGCACCATAAACATGGTCATGGATCGTTAGTGAGATGACACATTATAGGTTATATGACCAGTATTTCCGCAGCAATAATTGTGTATCGGCACAAGTAATCGATAGGTGCTAACACGACCAAAAACGATCCCGGGTTACCGCATGACGTTCCCCGCGTCGATTGTTATTCCTCTGTCTGCCGGATCTCTTTGCAAAATTGGTCTGAATGATAGACAAAGGAGCCCCATATATTATACGTCCTGTTGAGCAATGAAAATCAGCGAACTGTGGACGAAGCAATGGTATTTTATTGAAGATGACCTCGTTTTGAACAGCAAAATGAATGAGATATTCGTGATCAACGTGCCATTATTGACCTAAGGACGAGTTTTGAGTCAATTCTGAATCCGTCGCTGAGTAAGTCGCTAACTGCACTGACGTATTACGTAAGATAAAAATTAGAATAGTAAGAATCAAAACTTGGTTGGAACTTGGAAGTGAAACGAAAACCATCCCCATGAACATGCATTTGATTTTTTTCCTTTAGAACTGGTTGCCCGCTTCTCATAGTGCTTGTACCGTAAAATGGTATAAAATGTGAGCACTAGGACTTACAAAGAATGGTATAAGTCCTTTGGCCTTATCCTTCTGGATAGCCCGAGCTAGGACGTCTCCTCGCAGCGAATAGTTGTCGTCTGTCGGCAGCTGGCGCATGCGCACTCCTGCCAGAAGTCCGGCTCTTTCCGCTGACGAATGGGCCTGGTCTGAAAACACACACCACCGTTGGACTTTGTAATGAATAAACATTGACGGTACCGCCCGCATGACATGCAGAAAGTGGGGGACCGTTTCTGCATGTTCGCCCACCGTTCGCCCACCGCGGTGGGCGAACCGTGCCGGTCCCCAGGCGTGGTGTGCGCCGGCGGACTTTGACCCCCTACTGCCGGTCATTAGGAATATTGCTAACACAGATGTCATTCAGGCATACGCGTGGGGCAAGGACGTTGCCGAATGGCGAACAGTGACTCAGTGGCTTAGGATGTTCCTCTTCGCATAGCTGATAAAATCATGTATTCTGGCATCAAAAATCGAATTTGACAGACACCATGGTTTTTATATATGATCTTGTCTTAATAAAACACGGTAATACCAGACCAGTGTGTCGTCCTGCGCACCTCGTCTGGACAACGCTGAACTGCCGGTCAGAATTCTTTGATACTCTCTGTGATCTGAGCCTATTAGAGGCATTTGCAGAAAAACACTTGGAAATCTCATAGAGTGTTTCCACAATTAAGTCGCCGCATGGATACACACAATACGCGCTTTATAGATCCCGTTGCAAATTGGGTCAGACGATGCCCGCCGGGATTCCGAATTGCAGATACCATTTTGGCTAGGGAAGTCGGTTACGTGAGAGTATTGCGAATCCTTCAGTTATTCCTCTTGTTACTCAGCAGAAACTCTTTCTGTATTTTTTCTGGAAAGATATTTCAACATAGACTGTATTTCAAGAAAAAGTGGTCAGAGTTAACTGTGCTGAATTTTGTGCTATGTACAAATTAAGAACGTCTAGCGTGTTGCTTTGTAAGTTTTTGTATATTGATTGACTTGTCACTCACTTAGCCGTTGGCTTACTAGCGCCTGGATTTATTTTGTCGACGAATATCTTATATAATAAACATTTTAAATATATTGGTATTACACATGTTTGTTTAGTAGTAGCAGATTTCTCACCATGGCAATTATATTAAATTTTGCTGACTGGAGAAAGTTATATTGACCTCAGCCTGGACGCCGGTAGGGCGAGAGTGGAATAAACATTCCCTCGAAAAATCGTGGTCTCATTGTGTTAATTTAACTGCTCTACTAGGTAACGTAACTATTTTTAAAACTATTTTATAAGAGGACACTTATTTTGAGATGCGCAGATCCAAATAAACGCTCTATCCGCCTCAAACAAGGCGTGTAATAATATATGTATATATATGGTATGGTATATATCTTAACGGTTGAGGTTTCATATTTCTGCTCAAAAAATACTATCTAATTATGGCATAGAATCAGGAGTTACGGGTATGGTACCACTGAGTCCCCGGATCCGACATGATTCCGCTATATATTTCAGAGATTAATTTTCATTGTTTTGAATATGGGTAATTCCATTTCTGTGTGGATTGGGACTGTTGATAGCCAAGAACGATTAGTGAGGGATTCGCGCACTGGGTATCAAGAACCTTACACTGTTATTTATTGCGTTGGGGTTGGTGGACATCATAGATCCACATTGCATTTTGTCTAGAGATCCTCTGGGATTATAGATCCTTTTTATTTCGGATGCCATGCACATGGTCTTCAACCACAAACACGCTATCACAGTAATTTTGAATGGCCTCTCTCACTGGGGTCTACGGTGACCGGATCAGTAGGCGCTACAGTGGGGTTCCTGACCGGGGAAGAGTTGGGTGGCCCTACAGTGTTTGTTGGATCTTAGGCTGACGAGGCAGGTAGGGTTAACAGTGGGGGTTATCAAACTGACCGGAACGTGGGTTACAGTGGGGTTCACTGACCGGAGCAGTAGGGTTACAGTGGGGTCCTGACGGAGGCAGTAGGGTTTACAGTGAGGGTCACTGACCGAGGCACAGTTAAGGGTACAGTGGGGTCACTGGACCCGGATGAGAGTAGGGCTGTAGTGGGGTCACTGACGCGGAGAGTACCGGGTTCGCAGTGGGGTCATCCCTGACTCCGGAGCAGTAGTGATCTCACATCTGGGGGTCACTGAACAGGATACAGCAGGGTTTTTATCGGGAGCTGGGGTCACTGACCCGGCAGCAGTTAGGCCCACCGATACAAGGAACACAGCTGTTAACGGAGTTGAGTATGGGCCCAGGCTTCTCCGTTCGCATGTCCAAAGGGGTGGGCAGGAGTGCGTCTTGATTATGTGGCTGTCACGATCAACGCGCGGGGGCACCGATGCGTCTCAAGTCACATCGCATACCACGTCGTGCGTCCCCTGTCCTAGCTCATGTCCTGGATTTCATCTCTGGATTGACGCCGTTCTGGCACAGACCGTTAGGACCGTGAGCACGCGCAGGAAGCGTTCCGGGGAGGCATATTTATCAGACTGCATTTGAGGCACGCAGATCCAGTCCTCACCACTCGCAGCCGTCCGTGCAGGCTGGGCTGGCGATCTGAGGAGCATCGCAGAGGGGCCAGCGCGTCAACGGGATAATCGCGGCTAGCACACGATTGAAAATAAGGGAACGAGGAACACTATTTAAATAAATGATGGTGCAATAGGCGTAGGAGCCGGCGGGGCAGGGGGGGCAACTGCCCCTCAACTTTTCGTGATTTTAACATTACGCCTATGACGTTGGCATGGAAAGAATCGACTTCAAAAATGCTTTTGCCCCCCCCTCCCTCCGCGACTTCAAATGAGTTCCTTACGCCCCTGTGATGGTGGTATGAATGAACTGGGAAACCATACTTACTGCTGTTAATGTTTTTGTCTTCTTGTGTCTGGTGGCCATTTAAAACTTATGGCATACCTTTCTATTTAAAACTGTTATTTCTTTTGTGCGTTGCATCGATAACAATAATCCTGTCAGTTTGAAGGTAGAAATTACTTAAGTTTGGGGAGTCAAAGAACGCTGAGGGCTGCGAAATCATGAACACATGTCAAATAACCTTTACTAGCGAGTAGAATCGACCCTCCTAGCGTGCATCACAGTTTGCATCGTCTGATTATTCTGATGCACCTTGCGCATGCATTTCAAGCAACGAAAAAAAAAAAAAATAAAAAAAAAAAAAAAAAAATTAAAGAAAACAAACATAACAACAAGGATAAAAAAAAGGAGAAATTAAAATAATAAGAGATTATTTGAAGAGCACACAGCAAAAAAAAGAAAGCAGCACAAAAAGGAAAAAAAAAAATTAAATAAGAACCAAAAATAACAGATAGGTGTGTCTTCTACGTTCACCTCACCCAGGTGAAGCCGATACCTTACCCAGGTGAAGCCGATGCAGCCGATGGCGTCGCTGAGAATGTCGGCACATATCGCCGGGTACGAGTTGCCAGTGGGGAAGTAGGCGTGGAACTGTGGCGAGTGCCAGTGCGTCACTCCGGGCATGATGACGCGCTCCACGTCATCCATCACGGCACGCCACGACTCGCCGTCCTCCGGTGCCTGGGCCGGGATCAGGTCACGAAGGTAGCCCGGCTGCACTGTCGGCAGCACACGCCTGCAGCAGAGACGTCACAATGTCAGTCCCGGGGGGAGGGGGGAGCAGGACCCATCTGCAGCCAAGCAGCGGAACCCGGGCTGGCCTGGCGTACGCTTACTGCAGGATGTTTGCCAGAAGAGTGCGCTGGACGGTATTGCTCATGGTGCATTAGAGCTAACATTATACAAGTTATACAACTGCTGGCAAACAGAGATGATAAGACAATGGACACTGGGGAAGGGAGGAAGATGATGATGTCTGACGAGAAGGAGAAGGGAATGAGGCAAATAATGACTATTTGAGGGGGGAAGAAAATAAAAATAGGACGCGCGCGCGTGCGTGCGTGCGTGCGTGCGTGCGTGCGTGCGTGCGTGCGTGCGTGCGAGAGTGCGAGAGCGAGAGCGAGAGCGAGAGCGAGAGAGAGCGAGAGAGAGAGAGAGAGAGAGAGAGACGAGAGAAAGACGAGAGAAGAGAGAGAGCAGAGAGAGAGAGAGAGAGAGAGAGAGAGAGAGAGAGAGATGAGAGACGAGAGAGAGAGAGAGAGAGAGAGAGAGAGAGAGAGAGAAGAGAGAGAGAGAGAGAGAGAGAGAGAGAGAGAGAGAGAGAGAGATAGAGAGAGAGAGAGAGAGAGAGAGAGAGAAGAGAGAGAGAGAGAGAGGAGAGAGAGACAGCGATAATCGCATTCTTTGCGCGGTTGCCTCCGTACGGCGGCGTGCTTTTGCAATGCATCTGTGTAAGGTAAGCCCGTGGGCACGTGTTAGGCGAGCGGATACAAAGCTCAGTTGGCCGGGTCTCGAGGAAAGCACTTCTCTCCCTTCGGCCGCCATGGCATATCTGCTGAAAATGTATTGACGGTGGACGCAAGCTGACATGACGACGAATTTATGTATTTTAGACGGAAGTGCAGGCTAGGTGCTAGGTGGAGCGACGTGGGAATGGACCGGTAAACACGAAAAGAAAAAATGGACTCACGACCACGTGTAGTTCTCTTTTGTGACGTTTCGATGACCTCTGGAGTCAAACCGTGCGCTCTAAGTCCCAGGACAAAAATGATAGCGTATTCGTGCATAAATCGTGATGATGGAAATGAGCTGAGAAGATACATTCGTTATCAGATTTTCTAGGGATCTTCTTGGTTCTGGGAACCGTTTCTGGAGTATGTACAACGTAAGTAGGTACATGCATTTTACGGACACACAGCGCAGTTCTGTCAAGTGTGATGGACTCAGCTGGAATGTTCCAACTACAAAACTATCCACTACCTTAACTAGGTCGTCAAAGTTGAACACGAGGTGTTAGTTAACACCTTACCTTTCCCTGATGTTCTGCAGATAGTCGGCGACGTAGTCGATCATTTCCCTGCCGGCCTTGCGGAATTCCTCGGCGTCCATGGCTGAAGGCTGCTGCTGTCCGGTGGAGCTTCTTCTTCTGACGGCGGGACGACCTCGTGTGGGACGCTACAGCGTGCGTACACCCTCGGTGGATAAAAAACACGTGAACACCGATTAGATTAGTCGGGAGTGAGGACGTTAAGTACTGCCGGAGCAGCCACGGAGACTGGCCGCACTCGTCAGATGTCTGTACTGAGTGTATGGTCAGTGTAGGTAAATGTTCCTGGTCCACTATTTCCAAAAATTCGACACCTGCGCTGATTATATTCGCGTAGTGAAGTCACCTAAGTTCCTCATGTCTCTTGTCTAGTTCGCCGAGCGCGGATGAGCACTATCGTATGTCCCACCCGTAAGAATCCCTGGGCCGTTGCACTCGACGCGAAGTCTTCGTCAAGTTATTTGTCTGTACTGAGTGTTATGTACAAGGTGCAGTGTAAATGTTCTGTAGGGGGGCTACTGTCCTCACTTTCATCGACACTTCCGAAAAGGTGCAGCGTGCCTGACTAGAGGTTCATGCCTGCCAGTGCCGGATTACTCCGTCGCGCGTACGGTCCAGACTCGGTCGAGTCGCCTCTCTGTTCTCTGTCGCCGGAGCAGCCATGCAACTGGCCGCACTTCCGTCAGTTGTCGTACTGATGTATGTACAGTGTAAGTCGCAAATGTTCTGTCCACTTTCATCGACACCCTCAGTCTCGTGTTTCCTCTGTCTGCCGGAGCAGCCATGGAGACTGGCCGCACTCGTCAGTTGTCTGTACTGAGTGTATGTACAGTGTAGGCCAAATGTTCTGTCCACTTCATCGACACCCCCTCAGTCTCTGTCTCTGTCTGTCTGTCTGTGCTGCACGCAGTGGAATGTAATGCGATTGCTAAAGCCCCCTCCCCCCGGTATCAGGGGCGAGAGCATAAATAGTTTCATTATATTTAAAAGCGCGGAGCACCGACAGACAGCACCGATGGACTATGTATGTTGACATTGAATTAAGCGGGGTGCGCTTAGACAAGTCTTTTTAACTTTACTTTAAAAGCTAGCTTCCGGCAGACGAAAAAAACATCGCCCCAGAGAAATGGAGGGTTTATTATAATAGAGCACTGAAAGTGAAAGGACTGCTACCAGCCGTTTTTACGAAGGATTTATTCGCCGGGCTCGTCGACATCGGGTGGTGTCGATGAAGTGGACAGAACATATGATCTGCACTGTACAGCGAACAGCATGGGCCTAGGAATATGTTGAAAATTGCGTTAGAATGATTAATAACATGTCAATTGTTTATTTTAGAGTCAAAACGAATTATAATAGGCGTAGGAACGTTTTGAAAAGTGGAGTGGCCAACCACTGGTGGATCCAGATTCTCTTCACCCTCCGTGGGGCGTAGGGGGCATTTTTTTGGCAAAAGGTGCCCATTTTTGTCTCCGTGGATTTGGGCCGGTCATCTAATATGCTGGTGTTCGAGCTTAACAAATTCACCTTTTCGTGAAAAATCGTAATTTTCGGGGGGAAAAAATATCGATATTTTTTCAGAAAAAAAAATAAGGAGCTATACGTAAGTCAAAAATTTAAATATTGCTTTGTTAATCTGTTTGGACATCTTGGCTTTCCAATTCATATTCCTTTTTTAAATATATTTGTAAAAATTTATTCAATGGAAAAAACAAATCACAAAATCCATACTTTTAACATTATTACACAATTCAAATATATATATCATAGATCGAAGTATTGACAATAATCAAACCAAAATCAAAGCAATATCTGTATTTTTGACCGACTGGCTTTCTATGTATGATTGGTCTGGATTTTGTATTTGACATTTCCAAATATGCCGCCCGGCACACTGGCTTTTTCTGACCTAGAATGTGGCCGCTGTTTCTGACCTAGAAATCTGCCACAGGTCATCCCTACTATGTAGTAAAGTAATCTTGATCCCTACCAGGACCAAATTATTGAGCGCTTAAACGACTCGAACCCACGTTGACGGGAGCGGCAGATATATAAGTCTAGCGCTCTCCCGATTGAGCTACGCGGCGGAGTGCAGACTTCACTCTGGCGGTCGGATATTTAACCAAAAGTAGGAGGAGCAGTTAAAGTCGTTGGGCCCTGTCTAAAAAACGAGAGAAAAAAACGGGGCCTTGGTCCCCTGGTTCCAATTTCTAGTTGATGCTTCTATGAGCTTTGATATTGAGAGTTGAAAATAAGGTGTAATCATAACAACTGTCATCATGGCAGTGGCACACATACCGAATCAACATCAGTGATGTAAGAGGGAGCAAACGCTCAAAAGTGGGGGTGCAATTAGCTCTTCGGTCCAGTAAGTTGGGCATCGCTGGAGCAGCTTACGGGTGCAGATGTCCGCGAAAAGGGCGACTCAAACCCAATTGGGTTCGCGTCGCCATTTTCGGAACTCGGCGGGCCAGGGTTCAAGCAAGCTTCGCAAGCTACATTCAAGCAAGCTTAATGTAGCTTGCTCGAAAATTAGCATTATATGACGATATTGACCCCTGGGACCAGGAACTAGGTACCGTCAAGGAAAGCCTCTGTCAGACACGTAATATAATTCATTTTTCAATTCTCCTTATTTGTATAAGCAATTGCGAAACTTGTGTCATGTCACGAGGCGGCGCAAGATTTTTACTGTTTGTTACATATGCATAGATAGCAGGATTTTGACTGCTGCAAAGGCTCTTTTTTAGAAAAATTGTTATTTCTCCCACGAAAAATTGTTAACTTTCCCAGTTTTCTCCTAAGATCATTGTTTTTTACGTTCAGTGCAGGGAACGAACGCGGGGACATGTCTGTATTTAAGGCCTCCCAAATTTCTGCGGAGGAATTTTCCCCTGATGCCCCCCCCCCTCCCTGGATCCGCCAGTGGGGCCACATGCTTAAGCACAATTCACAATATAGAAACCCCAAGAACTACCTAGACAATACTGTTAAAACTACTAGCATTATCAGTAACACAAATATTTGTCCTGGTTATCTTAACATTTACACACAAAAGGTGTCCGTACCGAATGGATGCAACATATTATGGAGCGCGCCTTTGGCGCCAGGGGGAGGGCATGGCTCCAATGCCCCCACTTAAATACGCCACTGGGGCGAGGTTCTATTGTTGGACACCAAGTCTAGGAAGGCATATGGCCCCTGCCCCCTTCCCGGGGGCAGCCGAGGTACTGCTCCTTCAGCAGAGGCCGCATGGTGTGTGACGCAGACGTTCCAGTATAACGGTCATGTTACATAACCATATGCGTATATACATACAACGGTCTTAGCGATTACATAATGCCACTACGATGCCCAGGATCGTCACGACCCACCAGGGCCGTCGCGATTCTGGTGGGCCGTCGCGAAAAATAAAAATCAAGCATTATCTTCTAAAACTTTTGCAGTTATGCATTCTTTAACCTTGATTTTGACCTTGAAGCTGGACATCGATTATAGTAATTTTCGTTCTGCAGCTAGAACTAGCCTTGAAATACATTTTGATACAAAGTAGGTAAAAATTGACCGGTAATTTCTGTGTTTTTTTTTCGTTCCCGTCAATTGACCTGATTATGACCTTGAAGTTAAACCTGGATTATTTCGGTTTCGCTGTGCGGCTAATCCTTCATCCTTGCCCTGAGCTATATTTCGGTAAAAAAATGAAAATCAAGCAGAAGCTTCTGACACTTTTTCTGTTCCCGTCATTTGATCTTGATTTTGTCATTGAATGCGACGCGTTATATAAATAAACAGATTCGTGTCCCTCGTGGTCTGTTATATAACCATATGTGTAGTTTCTTATATAAATATGAGGTCGTCGCTGAATATGTCGCTGAATAAATCGCTGAATAAGTCGCTAACTTCACGGACATCACATGACATTCCAATTCATTCATTCTCCGACCACATATATTATTTCATTGTATTGTATTCAAAAGATCACCGACGGGAAACCCCAATTACAGTTGAAGTCACGGAATAAGACGTACTAAAACTAAAAAAAAAAATGTATCTACCATAACTCTCGGACCACATATTGATTTACCATAACTCTCAGACCACATTTGTATCAGCCATAACTCTTGGATCACACATCCCTCACCACTACTCTCGGAGCACAGCGCACCACCCACCTGTTCCACTGCGGTATCGGAGCCGGAGCCGGAGCCGGAGCCGATGTCTGTTCGTCCCGCCTGCGTGGGCTCAACAGGTCGCCGGTGCGGCTGCTGCGCCGGGCGGCTGGTGCTGACTGGCCGGGCTGGCGTCAGTGCAGCCGGGCCACCGCTCTCCTCCGATCTTCAGATCGTTACAGTGAGAGGCGATCGATGTCCTGGCGCGCCCGCCGCACCACCCCCGCCCACCGTTCCGCTCCGCCTCTGGCCGCCGCCCGGACCACGCCCCAAACACACGCTCCACAGTCCAGCACAATTCAACGGCGCTCACCCATTCAAGACCGCAATTTATTAATATATTATATAATATTATAATATGATAAGTAGTGAGAGTATATATATATATATATATATATTAATTATATACTATATATATTTACAGTTAGCATGAGACATCCGTTAGTAATGCAAACTAAACTAACTGGCCAGTTTTGGTATGAAACTAATAGTTAGTTTGCAAAACTACAGACTGGCCCAGTTAAGTTTGAAACCTAACTAGTTTAATATGCGAAATCGACGATTGTTATTTGGCAATGTATACCCTATCAGTGACATGGTTTGGATCGATGCTCTGTCAGAATTTGATATCGCTTGCCTTATTCCGCGTCCGGCTAGGGCATCCTAATTTCTGCCGGTGACTGGAATTGTGTGATCGGATGGTAGGGTCAGAGTCTGCGCAACAAGCTTAGCTTAGCGTGGGTCCTGATCTCGGGAACCTATACCATAAAAAATCGGACTAAATTTATTTAAAAAAAAAAACTCAGATTCGAATCGCTGCTTCCACATTGGATCGCCTGTGATCCGTGTAAGCGGTCGCACTTAGTTCAGGCCAAGGTGACGTCTGCAGTGAACGGGTTGGACATGGGTGGCGCCAAAGTGGGGACGGGGGGACGCGTCCCCCCAATACTTTCGGATTTTAACATTACGCCTATGGACGTTCCATGCAAAGAATCTACTTCAAAATGCCTCCGCCCCCCCCCTACTTTCAAAGGTGACGCCGCCCTTGGGGGTGGACCGACGTGGACCGTGTAAAAGGCATGCCGGTAACCTAAAACGTCCAACTCTAAATGCTGTCGGCCAATAGCAAATGCCCGATAGGACGGTAGGGATCAGGGGTCCGTGCAGTTTGCACTGCAAGCGATTTCTGACATATGAAATTCATTTTTTTAATAAACAAAATGAAAAATGGAAATTTTCAGCTCCTTTTTGATAAATTCGATACATCCATTATTTTCATTTCTAAACCTGGTGGGCCACTCAGAGGCCCAGCGTTGGAGTTTTAGCCGCTTTCTGGTCCGATATTTTGCGCTCTTCAGTGAGTTACCCTGCTTCGACCTCAGCCTTTCGGGTCCAGCTAATGCCCGGATCATGATGCCGCTGCATTCCTTAATGGAGATGCAAATGTTGTGCACAAATTAGTTTTATTCTGGACTCCAGAGTTGTTATATTATGGACTACAGAATATAAGTGGGTATGTGTTGCAGGGTACGCACTTGTAACTTGGATTTCTGTAATATATTGCATAATTTAGGCATATTCTGGACTCCCGATTATCCCGATTATAACTCATTTGTGCACAAAGTTTGTACCTCCACTGGGGAATACAGCGGCATAATTACCCATGCCCGAAATGATGGATCCAAAAGGCTGAAGTCGACACGGGGTAACTCACTGAAGAGAGCAAAGTACTGGACCAGAAAGCGGCCATAATACAACACTGCCTTGAGTGGTCACGCAACCTTTAACCCTATTCCTGCAGGCGCTAGAATTACGTCAACGTGCGGGGGCAGATTCTGCTCCCACCTCCCCCAGAGATCTCTAGAACCGCTCAGTCATTTCGATGGGACACAAGGCCATTCGATGCGCCGGTCAACTTTCTTTCTTTCTGAACTCACATTTTTTGTTGTTAAAAAATTGGGGTCCAGGGGGCAACAAATACGCATTTTTGTGTTTTAATAGTTCATGTGGCAATGTGGTTTGACTTTTTCAAGCCACACGTTTTTGAGCTTTCCAATGCACTGTGCTTTTCACATATCAAAAGGACAAGTACCAACTAAAGTATTATAGTCGTATTTGTAGGGAGTAAAATGGGGAATTTTCTGATGAACGAATATTGAGCTTTTCGTGATTTGATTGGGCGACATGAATCGTCACAATGTTTTTACTAGCAGTTATTTGTAAATATAATATATTGCGCATAGGCGGATCCATATAGTAAACATCGTTGTGAGCACCATGGTGCGTACGACCTTTAATCATCTTACTAATTTAAGTTGGACCTAATTTGACGGTGGGTATTGCCTTCTATTTGATGTACCTAAGTGCGCCTCTGTCCCAAAATATGTACAATCCAAGTATTTATTATGTATATTCCAGTGACATCGTTCCTGACCCACTTATTGCACCGCAAACTACGAAGGAAGTATGTGCCACACATCTGCACTCGTAACTGCCTCCCTAAAACATGAACCTGTCACCGCCTCTGCTAAGCCGATTTTTTCGAACTTTTGACACAAGACGCGTAATTAAATTTTATGTAAATCCACAAAGTTTCAATGCGCTAGGTATAACAGTTAAAAAGCGGCAAGCGAAAAACTACCAGGAGGGCAGAATCTGCCCCCAGCGAGGAATAGGGTTCAAAGATGAAAATAATGAATGCATCAAATGTATTCAAAGTGACGAAAAATTTGTTAAAATTGTGTATTCTTATTTTAAAAATGAGTCAATGAATTTAATATGCCAGGACTCGCTTGCAGTGCATACTGACGGATAGACGGATCGAACGGTATAAGGGCCCCTGATCCCTACCGTCCTATCAGGTAAATGCTATTGCCCGACAGCATTTAGAGATAAAAGAATAAGGTACCCGGCAAGCCTTTTACACGGTCCACCCCGTTCACTGCAGCCGTCACCTTGACCTGAACTTGAGTGCGACCGCTGTCACGGATCACAGGCGATCAAATACGGAAGCAGCGATTCGATTCTGGGATGCCCTAACCGGGACGTGGAATAAGCCAAGCGATATAAATTTGGCAGAACATTGATCAATAACCAATTTGTCACTGAATAGGTGGTTTGACATTGCCAGATACATCGTCGATTTCGCATATAAACTATAGGGTTTGAAAACTAACTAGTTAGTTTGCATACAAACGGATTTCTCATACTAACTGTAACACATACACACACACACATAATATATATTTATATATAATATTTATATATAATATAATATATATATATATATATATATAATAATATATTATTAGTACTTCGGCTCGATGATACATAAAATAAATATAACGTCGGCATATCGGACGCTTTCGTGACATTTATTGACCACATCTCAGCGATTATAGCACACTCGTAACAAGACCACAGTTTCATAACACCTAGAAAACACTAGAAAGCATGTTAATTTCTAGGTGTTATAACTGTGGTTCTTGTTACGAGTGTGCATAAATCGCTGAGGAAGTGGCAATACATCAGCGATACCGTCGATATGCGAAGTTTTATTATAATATATATATATATATATATATATATATATATATATATATATATATAAAATTGACCTCACAAGGTCACCAAGTATTTTTTCAAAGCGCCTTGACGATAAAAACACGATGATGTTAAAGTCATTGCTCTATCGTTTTTAGATAAAAAGTTATTCAGGTTAATAAATTATACAAAAAAACGGCATTTTTGGCCTTCGATGGCCTCTGGAGCATAAACAATTGGTCTGAGCTAAATTTTTAGGATACCTAGTGCCATTGAAAATGTAATTACCTTTCGATTGCTTTTTTCGCTTGTTCTTAGCTATCATAGTTCATGACTCGATATACGGGGTTGTTCGAAGCGAAGTCCAAAAACTGTGAACTTTGACCTTCAATGACCTCTGGTGACCTCAATATTGATCTTAGCTAAAAATGGTCTCTTTAACTTCGAATGTACACGATCGCTTTTTTCGGCGTCTTTCTATCCCTTTTTGTTTTCGAGTTAGATGGGGGGTCATTTTGACCACCCACCATCGCGAACCGCGAAGTTGTCTCGGAGGCCCACCAGGGCGCGGGTTAAAGCCTTTGCAGCATTTTTA